>VMDR010016130.1:0-21499 GCA_007922815.1 Macrotus californicus | reverse complement strand
AGAAGAAAAAGTTGGATTCACACTTCCTTCCCTATTCCAGAACTTTCACAAAGCTACATCAATAAAACATGTGCTGACATAAAGGACAAATGTAGCAGACCAATGAAATAGAATTGAGAGTCCAGAAGTAAATCCATACGTATATCTATGATCAATTGATTTTTAACCATGGTGCCCAAGACCATTCAGTGGGGGGAAAGAATAGTTTCTTTAACAAATAGTGCTGAGAAAATTAGATATCCATGTGTGAAAGAATGAGGTTGGTTCTCTACCTCACACCGTATACAAAGTAACGTAACAAAATGGATCAAAGACCTTAATTTAAGAGCTAAAACAAATTTTTAGGAGAAAACAAGGACAACTCTTCATGACTGAATTTGGCAATCATTTCTTAAAGATGGCACCAAGAACACTAGCAGCAAAAAGAAAATAAGGTAAATAGTAATTCATCAAAATTTAAAACCTTCGTGCTTTTTCTACAGATAATATTACAAAGGGCTATTAAAACTCAATAACAAAAAGACAATCCATTAATTGATGTGGATGTTTTTGATGACCTAATGGTTTTGAGGACTCCTGGTTAAGTAATTTGGAAGATGCTTCTCTATTGTAATTAGTCTGTTTTTTCTTATGACTGCACTGGAATTTTGGGAGGGAGATCACAAAAATAAAGTGATCATATCAAGGTCACGTACTGTCAATGTGATTTATGACTTGATTGACCTTGATCAGGTAGTATAAGTAGTGTTTGTTAGATTTCTCCATTGTAAAATGACTCTTCCCTTCCCTTTTTGTACTGCTGTACTTTGGAATACCCCTATGCACAGCCCACTCTTAAGTAATGGGAAGTTATGCTCCCCCTTTGCCTTTGTATTTTTAATTGATTCAGGGATCCCTATAAATATGTACTGTGGTATTGTGGTTATTTCAGACTCACATTTTCACTACCCTCCTCCACCCCCTCCCATGATACTTTTTTGCACAAAATAATGCAATTAAGATTGCCCCATAATGTGAGGGATTTTGTTAGGATTTGGAGTGAGAGTGAAAACTCACTTTAGAATAGGACATTGAGGAAACGAGTGCTAGTTTGCCTCCTAATATCCATTCTCTCATTTCTTGTAACAAAGCCTGGGCATTGTATCCTGCTGGGATATTACGTTTTTGTTCTTATATTGCAGCACGATGTGGCCATGTGATTATGTTCTGGCTAATGAGGCACAAAAGAAAGTGCACACTTTCTAGGAAAGCTCTTAAGCTCTTTGGAAGGGGAAGGGTGAGAGCATTTTCTGTCCTCCCTTTTTTACCTGCTACCTGGAAAAGACATGTTTTATGTATATATAATGGTGGAACTCCAGAACCTCTCTTGGACTATGAGATGACCTCAAAAATAGAACCTATGACCACTCTCATAAAAGAGAAAGAACCTTGCTCATGATAACTAGGGTATTGTTGAAGCCCTTAACTATTGCTGGACTTCTTATTTGAAACCGAAATAATTTACCTTGTTTAAACTGCTGTTGTTGAGTAGATCTCTATTATTGATAATGGAATGCAATCCTAACCAACAAAGGCATACAGGATACATAAAGAGTTGGGGACAATATTTTTGGTGCTTAGGGTGTCAAAACATCTTATACAGGACTTGCTGCTTATAGGAAGTAAAAGCTAAGTAAGAAGCCATTGAGTCCTTGAGCATACAGGTGGCATATTCAAGGGGACTTGCAAGCTTTTCTTGGATGGTCTAGAAAAATGACAGGCTGTGAGCAGGGCAGTCAAAAGGAAGTCCTCAAAGGCATTTTTGGAGAGGGAAGCTTAGTAAGACCTTGTTTGGTAATAGAGTGTACATTAAAGATAATTCCATAGTTGTGAAGAAAAACTCCCAGAGGATTGGGGGGCATATTGACAGCAGTAGAGAAAAGTGAGTTCAATACAGTTAGAAACATCGTGATTTTCAAGTAATAGTGGGATGCTAGGGAGGCAGAAGAGAAGAGTCTTTATAGTCCATATTTTGCACATAATTTTTGTGAAAGGCTGGATAATGGCCACCCAAAAGATAACTTCATCCTAATCCCTGGAACCTGTGAATGTTTCCTTCTATGGCAAAAAAGGAGAGAGTCCTTTACAGGTAGTTAAATTAAGGATCTTACTTATCTTGGATTATTTGTGTGGGGCCTAAATAAAATCGTATCCTATGAAAGGGAAACAGAATGAGATTTTAAAAGAAAAGGCAATGTAACCAAGTCAAAGAATGGTGTCATGTGACCATGAGCCAAGAAAATGCTGGAAGCTGGTCACTAGGATCTGGAAGAAGCAAGAACAGAGGAGAACAACTCTGCCAGCACTTTGATTTTGGCCTGGCAATACTGATTTAGGTCTTCTGGCCTCCAGAACTGAAGGAGTTATGATTGTCTGGAAGTAGTGCTGGTGAGAAAGAGAAACTCTCCCTTTAAGATGAATCTTCCTCAGAAGATAAGGAAGAAGAAAGTCGTCATATGAGAGTAAGATGAGGAAGGAGATGAAAGGTTCTGAATTGATTTCGTGTGAAGGGGAATTCCTCACCTTGAAGTTGAAGTGCTCCAAGTTTCAAAGCAAAAGGAAGGAGAATAGTTTTTGCTTTTTCTTAACCTGTTTTGGGTTTGGGGTTTTGGGTTTTGGTCAAGGGGAAGGGCATGACTGGAATAGGGCATAACTGGTTGCAAAAATACTTCCAACTACACTTACTAAGGGGACCAGGAACTGCCATTTTGCTGAATCAAATGTGCATTCACACTCTACCACTCAGCATCATTCCATGTGATAGAACACATGTCTTTCCTGAAACAATTTTTTCCTCCTGCCTGCTGTGATAAATACCATATGACAATATGAAGGTCTGTCCAGAAAAAGTCAAGCCATTGTTAATATAATGAGAACCGTTTGTGCGATATTGATGTAACCTGGGAGTCGGAGAGTGGACTGGAATGCACACATGTGAACAATGACAACTTCGCTGTACTAGTCAGTGGGGGGTGGTAGACACCCATTGAGTGAGCATGTGTATTGTGGCCATCACATTCAAATGGCTGAACGAGTAGAGTAACAGATCTGCATCAAACTTCGCATTAAGCTTGAACATTCTTCCATGAAAACTATTCGGATGATTTAGAAGGCTTTTGGGGATGATGCAGTGAGTGCAGAACAAATAAAAGTGTGGCATAGACACTTCAAAGATAGTTGAGAATCTGTTGAAAGTGGTCCATGTTCTGGAAGGCCTGTAACAAGCAAAACACCTGAGAACATTGAACATGTACAGGTTGCAATGAACTAAGATCAGCGACTGACAGTGCAAGAGCTAGAAGCTGATCTGGGGATTCCAAAAACTACTGTGTCTGAGACTTTGACACAGAATCTTCACATGAAATGTGTTGTGGCAAAATTTGCTCTGTGGCTTCTACTACCAGAGCAAAAGTAACATCGTGCTGCAGTTGCTAGTGACTTGATTCAAACTGCTACAGATGAACCAGATTCCTCAAGAAGGTCATAACCAGAGATGAATGGTGGGTCTACAGCTATAATCTGAAAACGAAGAACCAGTCGTCCCAATGGAAGTCGCCTGGTTCTCCATGCCCAAAGAAGGCATGGCAGAGTCGCAGCAAGATCAAGACCATGTTAACTGTGTTTTTGATTGGGAAGGTATCCATCACAAATATGCCCTTCCAGGCCAAGCAATTAATAAGAAGTACTACTACCTCAATGTTCTTTGTTGGTTGAGAGATGCAATATGATGAAAACGGCTGCAGCTATGGGCAACTGGTGATTGACAGCTTCATCATGACAATACGCCTGCTCATGCATCATATCCTGTGCAGTTTTTTGGCAAAACATCAAATCACCCAGGTGACTTGGGCCTCCTACAGCCCAGATTTGGCACTCTGGGACTTCTGGCTTTTCCCAAAACTCAAATCTCCTTTGAAAGGGAAGAGATTTCAGACTGTCAATGAGATTCAGGAAAATACGATGGGGCAGCTCATAGCGATTCTAACAAAGGATTTTGCAGTGTTTTGAACAGTGGAAGAGACACTGGGAGAACTGCGTGAGGTCCCGAGGTCCCAAGGTCCCTACTTTGAAGGGGACTGAGGCATCATTGTCCTATGTACAATGTTTCTTGTATCTTGTATCTTCTTTAATAAATGTATCTTTCATAGTGGATGGCTGGATACTTTCTGGACAGATCTTGTATGACTTTTTTCCTTCCAGATTCCAAGTCCCGCCCCACCCCCTTTTTTATTGCTGCCTTCCTCTATTCTTAATCTTCATGTTTGTCAGAGCTTGGTCCTGGGCTCTCCTCTTTACACTTTTTTTCCAAGTGTTCTGCTCTCAAGGCTTTAAATACTACCTGTATATCAACTACTCCCAATTTATATCTCCAGGCCATATCACTTTTCTAAATTACAAACCAACATGTTTTGACCTTTCCCTGAAACCTGCTTCACCTCCAAAGTTCCTCTTAATTTAGAAATTCCACTTCCTTCCATTTAAATGCTGAAGCTAGAAACCTAAAGCTTCCTTCTCCCTCAACTTCCAATCCATCACCAAATCCTGATTAGAAAAATCAGATACCTCTCAATTCTCTCCATTTCTTCCACTGACTCTTAATCGCTATAGCCATGTGCCTATACTACCGCACGAACCTCTCAGTTGCTCTCGCTTTCTACTCTTGCCCCTGCCATCCACTCTTGACCTAGTAGCCAGAATATTACTCCACGGAACTTAGATCTGATATCATTAGCTCACACTCAGTGCTTCCCACTGCAGATTCTTATTATGGCTTCTGCCTACCTCTCAGCTTCACTCTCCTGGCCCACAACACTACGGCCACCACTACCTAGCCTTTTTGCTACCTCTGGGCTTTTTCACATGCTGTTCCTTTTGTCTAGTATGCTCTTTCCACCACCAATGTGTAATTTCTATCCTTCATTTCTCAGCATAAATGTTGCCATCTTAGAGTAGTTTTCCTGACATTCTATTAAATACAGTTTTTGGATTAAGACTTTTAAATAGATTTTCTATTTTAATCTCAGTCTCAATATTCTTACATGACACTTTTCATAATTTATAACTATATGTGTTATGTTTACTTAATGTTTGTCTCACCACAAGATCATAGGCTTTTGAGGTCAGTAACTAAGATTGATTTGTTTTATGATTTTAGATCCAGCACTTACAATTGTAGATCCATAGTTGATGCTAAATAAATATCACTTGACTTAATGACTGGGTAATGGATAAGGAGAGTGGAAGATTAAGAAGCAGATTAGTAAAATATAAAATTAATAGAAAATGGAGGCCCATGGTGGCTATGGTGAAGGGAAGCCCAGATTCCAAAAAAGGAGTATGAGATCTAGCTAATAGAATCTATTTTTTTTAAGATACAAAATCACCTCAATTATGTTTTTAGAAGCTGCTTCTGCTGGATTTTATTTAACTCCAAGGCTATCAATAAGCTTTTAGTTTGATTTACTAATAATTAATTGTCCACATATTGGGCATTCTTATGAAACCCATCTAGTGAATGATTACATATTCTTAGGTTTGCATAGTCAGAAAAATGACTGGATAGGTGAAGGTTGTGAGAGTTTCCAGTTTTTTAAAATTAGCTCTAGAAACAAGCACAAAATACCAAAAAAATATATATTTACCTATTTAAAACAAATTATACATAATATGTAAAATTAAGTAAATTTTATTATATTAAAATGTTTAATTTATGTTTAGTAATGAGAGAACAGCCATTGGTTAAAATGTTGAATAAAGGACAGGTGGGTTTAAGATTCTTTTGGTTGTGAACAACAGAAATTTTCTCTGGCTAACTTTAGCAAAAAAGCATACTTTTGAAAGGATGTGAGTTACCACATGGATGGTCAGAGAAACCGAAAGTCAATGGAGAGAATCAGGGCTGCTCCAAGCCCTTGCAGAAGTTCTTGTAATAGAACGTCTAACATAAAAATAGAAAAATATCACCCTGACCAGGTAGCTCAGTTGATTGGAGCATCATCCTGATAATGGCAGTAGTTGCTATGAATGTGACTCAACAAAGACACCCAGGCTCGGTGCTTCTCTGTTTTAGGTTTCGAAGTTCCCCCTAACAAAGAATTGGATTGGTCATGATGTTCCCCTTAACTGTGGCCAGAAGCCAGGGTCACATAACTTAGACATTGCTGAAGAAAATCCCCATTACAAGGAAGTGTGAACCCAGTAGCCACCCTGAGAATTGTCTGCCATCAAGGTTAACAAAGCCACGATTTACTGACACATAACGGTAAACTCTCCTTGCGTACAGTTTCTACACAGTATTTTACTTAATCCTTAAAAGACCCTAGGAGGTAAATTCAGATATTTTTCACTTCATAAATAAACCAAAGCTTAGATTAGATAATTTACTCAATTTCACACATAAGTGGCAGAATCAGGACTTCACTAGGTCTGTGCGATGGAGACCCATGTCCTTAACCACTTCCCCTGACCAGACATTGTAGGGTCCCTACTCATATTCTTGCCCTTCAACATTCTGGTATGTGCCATTGGTAACCTGCCAACATCTGTAATCCCACTTGGTTTTCTCATGGTCCATTCTTGATGTGACTAGAAGTCATGCCCAGAACTAGTTGCCAAACAGATATAGATGGGAATTGGTGAATGATACCCCAGCACCCCTGCCTCATGGGGAGGACAACTCTGAGGTGTTTTCTACATTTTTGTCTCTTAAGTTCTTCCCTGTGGTTGAGCCCTAGGTCTCAGAGCAATACCTGCATGAAACTATATTAGCTCCCTTCACTACCCTGTCTGCCCCACTTCCCTGTTTGTCCTTGGCATACCCTCCCAAATAACCACTGGCTCTCACATCTTGACTCAGGTCTGCGGTAGGGAAAACCCAACCTAAGATACTTCCTTTACAACAAAAATAGAAAAGTATCACCCTGGCCAGGTAGCTCAGTTGGTTGGAGCATTGTCCTGATATGCCAAAGTTGTGAGTTTGATCCCCAGCCAGGGCACATGCAGGAGCCAACCAATAAATGCATAGCAGAGTAGAACAGGGAAATTGTGCTCTCTCTTTCTCTAGTCAATAAATAAACAATTTTTTTAAAGTAGAAAAATATGAAATGCCCAATAATAACTATACACTTTTAGGTTTCTCAGCTATTACTGAACCTCACAAACTAGCATCAATTTTATTGTAACGGCCTATTTTCAAATTTCTTCCAATTTCAAAGATTGTCTTAATTATTTTATAGCAATGTTAAATTATGTGAATTATATCTCTTCTGTTTTTAAGAGGAAAACTCTGGAAGCTTCATGTTCAGCTATGTAATTTTAGTATGCAAAGGTTGGAAATGAAATCACTACATTTGAGCAATCAACCCTGCCAACATCTGAGCTCTGGCTGGGAGTCAGAGAACAGCACTTAGCATGCAGTGAGAGGGCTCTTGGAATACTACTACCTTCAGAGCGCATGCCAAATCAAAATGATTTAAACATTCAAAATATATTGGGACTAAAATATTTAATGGATCAAAGAGTGCCAAACATGGGTACTCTGCACATGCAGATATTGTGAGCTGAAAGTATTGGTTTAAAGGACCATTGTGAAACTCCAACTGGCTTAAACATTGGGGGGTAAAGGGGCTCGTTGCAATAGGTAATGTATTCACAAAATAATTTGGAAGCTGATTACGTGTGATGAATCCTAATTAAAGCTATTTACTGTGGTGAATATTTAGGAACATCAGAGTCAAAAAAGGCACAAGCTTTTACTTGAATTACTTAGGAAGAAAAATAAGTTACCCCAATTTTGTACTGTGTAATTATTTCTTCATTCAGTTTACATATTTTATATTTAGGACCACAGCATATGTATCATATGTCTCTTTTCTGCTTCCTTAAATTTTTCTTAAGTCTCCTTCCCCACCCCACTAGGGAAAAAATGTAAATTACCGCCATCACTCAAATGAATTCCCTGGTTTCTTCTGAACCTTCACCTCACAGCTGTTGCATGAAATGTAGTCACTAAAATACTAGCTAAATGAAAATGTCTATCCAAAATGACAGTTTTCCAATAATCTTATACCAAATAACCTTGTAGAGGAAGAAACAGAGATTACAAAACATATTTTCTTTTATCTAAAAATAGCTGATCTGAAAATAAAACAAAATTCTAATAATGGTCAGGAAGTAGGATCATGAGGACCATGGATGAGTTTTTCTCCTTTTTTTTTTTAGATCTTTATTTGTTTATTTTTAGCGAGACAGGAAGAAAGGGAGGAAGAGGGAGAGAAACATCGATATATGAGAGAAACACCGATGAGTTGCCTCTTGCACATGCCCCACATGGGGACTGGCCTGCAATCTAGACATGTGCCCTGACCACGAGTCTAACCTTCGACCTTTCGCTTTATGGGACAACACTCAACCAACTAAGCCATGCCAGTCAAGGCTTATCTTTATTTTTTTTTAATTTTTTAATTTACTGATTTTTAAGAGAGAGAGAACGAAACATTAATTTATTCCACTTACTCATGCATTCACTGGCTGATTACTGTATGTGCCCCAACTGGGGATCGAACCCACAACCCTGGCATCTCGGGATGATGCTCCAGCCGATTGAGGGCTTTATCTCTACTTTTTTTAAGTTGTTTTGGTAATGAAAATATTTCATATAAATTTAGAAATTGCTTTTAGCTATAATTCTCATTTTAATTATGAAATATGAAATATTTAAGGGCAAATAAAGATCAGAACATATCCTCATATATAAACTGAAAAATTATGTATTTCTTATATTTTTATATTGTCCCTCAACTGTATTTTGCAAACGTTTTTCAAAAAAGCTGTTAAACATCTGAAGATCTATCTGCCTGATCAGAAAGCTGTCTAACTTTTGGGTATATGCATAATAGAAGCCTAGCATTATATCACCTGTTGGCTCTAAGCTGCATGCATCTCATCCAGCTATGCCACAGGAGAGAAAGAAATGTGTAAGGAGGAGGTAGCTTACAAATTGAGAAATTAATGAGAAATCCAAGCTAATTGTTCTGTTTTTTCCATTTATAACATTCACAATTAAATGAGAGATGGGAGTTCAACTACATTAAGAAATGATGACATAATACTAATGTTATTATTAGGGGGTTTTAATCGTAGTTATGAGGGCAAGAACTAATTCTTCCTTGTCTGAGTCATATTTGCTGAATTTCTGTATGTATATACATACATACTATTACTGAGGTCCTGCATGGGAGGCATTATTAGGAGGGATAAAAGTAAGAATGAGATCAACGGTCCCTGTCTGCCAAGGGATGTATAATGTGGTAAAGTTATGTGTCAGCACACCTAAATCGTCTCACACCTCAGTAAAGAATTTAGATTTGTCTTAATCATCCAAAGCACAGAAGAATGGACAACATCAGTAGGCTTCACTGTGTGGTGGGAAAGGAGGCCCGTGGAGTCAATGTAGATTTTAATCTTATTGAACATATTCTCCAAAAAAGATGTCTTTTTGTTAAGGCAGAGTTTTTGCTGCTCACCAAAATGTCCTTGTGCTCCCCCACATTTCCTGTGACTAGGGCTGATCAAAGAGCTCTAAGCAGAAGTGCAATGTTTCATTTCTAAACAAGCATTTAATAGCTGGTGGATATCTCCCTCCCCTCTGCCTAAGCAACACAGGACACATGTATTCCAAATGACATAGCGCAAAAGGGGAAGCAGCCTGAATCCCTGAATCACCATTTGGTGGGGAGTTGCCCTGGAGACACGAAGAGCTGCAAGAAACCTTGATGACTGAGAAACCATTGTACGTTAAGCCAGGGGTATCTGGGTTGGTTACCGCAGCCCAGCTTAGTCTGTTTTGACAAAGAGATAATGCATTCACTTGATGGTTGTTGAGCCTGTGAAGGAAGAACCGGTGTGAAGGCCAGACTGTGAGATGTTTTTTAAAAGGGACCAAAAATTGATGTCTTTCTTTGTTGATTCTTTCTACAAACCATGGAAAAGACCTGACCAACCTCCAGCCCTACCCAGGGCCCTAAACCTCTGGCTGCACAGCTTGTAGGATTTGAGCAAGGCAATCTTCTCGAGCATCAGTTTCCTTGTCTATAAAATGGAGGGTGCCATACTAATACTCATAGGATTGTTTTGAAAATTAAATTATAAATATAACAAAGCACTTAGCTCACAGTCAGGCACAGGTAGAGGTACTTACTAAGAGTTGTTTGCGGGCCCCCCCCACCCCCCCGCTCCCCGCCCTCCATCCTTTGTGTGAGGCCAGTGGTTCTCAACATGGACTGCATTTTAAAATCATTTGGGAAGATTTTTTTTTTTTAAGTGCCTCTATCCCACCTTAAACTAAACAATCAGAATCTTTGGAGGTGGGGCTGAGGCACAGATGTTTTTTAAAAGCACCAGGTAATTTTACTGTCCAGAGTTGAGAACCATTGCCTTAGACCAGTGGTCCCCAACCGTTTTGGCACCAAGGACTGGTTTCATGGAAGACAATTTTTCCACGGACTGCACAAGTGGGGGTGGGGTGGGGGGCTGGTTTCAGGATGATTCAAGCGAATTGACTCAAGCTCACCTCCCGCTGTGAGGCTCAGTTTCTAATAGGCCCAGACCAGTACCTGTCCGCACACAGCCCAGAGGTTGGGGACCCCTGCCTTAGACAGTGTGTAAACAAAACATTTGATAACACATAATTTAAAAATACCTTCATAACTTAACAAAAACCTTCAAAGGAGCACACAGAATGACCACTTTTTCACAGACTTGGAGCTTTAAAAAAAGGCTTATTTGTAAATGACAGACACAGTCAGTCAGTAAGTAGTTCTGTCCCTGGATGCTCTCAGGGACAGAAGGGCCTTCTGATAAGCAGAATTGTAGATAAGCTCAGTGATGTTGCCATGGAAGGAACAGGCTCAGACACCATTTACATTGTTTATAGTGATGACTGTTTTTGTGTTGTTATGAGCTGAATTGTGTCTCCCTCAGAATTCATTACATAACCCCAGTGTCTCAGAATGTGACTATATTTGGAGACAGGGTCTTTGCAGAGGTAATTAAGTTCAAATGAGGTCATTAGGATGGATGCTAATTCTATATAAGAGAGGAATTTGAACCGAGACCTATACTGAGTGCAGACAATGTGAAGACACTGGAGAAGACAGTCATTACAAGTCAGAGAGACCTGGAACAGAGCCTTTTGTTACAGCCCTCAGGAAGAATCAACCCTGCCAAAACCTTGATCTCAGACTTATAGCCCCTGGAACTGTATGAAAAATAAACTACTGTTGTTTAAGCCACCCAAGCTGAGGTACTTTATCACCTCAGCCCTAGCAAACTACTGTGTACTTCTGTGCTACAGCTAAAGCATATGGTAGGTTTTTGGTGAGTGGTGGGAGAAATAGCCATCCTACCTCCACTTTATCAAGAGATATTCTGAGAGGAGATGGATTTTTATAAGGTCCTTGAAATTCAGCACTTTGACTATTTAATAGGGACATAATTTAAAATATTAGGAGGCTGCTTGTATCCAGGAAATGGGAATTACTGTGTCTGCTGGCTCACAGCTACCTTCTGAAGGAACTGCCCTTGCTCACAACCTCAACTGCCCACATAGAGCTGCTCTTTCCCCCCAAGACTGTCCACTTTTCCTACCATGGTAGATTGGAATAAGCTGGCCTTATCAGAAAATATGTGCTGGACCAATCAGATTCTCTTTTTAGGTTTTGGAATTGGGACACTGAGAACCAGGACATTAGGCTCTATTGAACAGAGCTGAACATCATATTGGACTCCTGGGCTAAGGTCACTAGGCTGGGCCAGGTTCTAGAGGAGAGTCAAGGAAGGGAAGGATGGAGTGGACCTACAGGGACACACAGGAGCTTTAGCTCCTATAATTGAGCTAACTTGAGTGGATTTCTGTACCACACCAGAAGGGGGATAACTGAAATATCATGAAATCAGGAGAGGAAATCAGGGCCAAGTCCTGCCCTGAAGGGCCACAGAAACACAGCCTACTCTCTCTTCCACACAAACGCCTAAGATTTTCAGGCTGGAAAGACCCTAGAAGGCAGGGTCAGCATTATCATGGCTAGTATTTTCTGAGAAATTAAGATAAGCCAGGCCCTTTGCATGAACTATCAACCCCTTGAGATAGGGCACAAAAATTATCCTTATTTTACAGATGAGTAAAAACAGATTAAGTCAAAAGCATGCTTTAGTCATATAGTTATTGTGGTAAATCAGTTACAAAAATGGTCCCCAAAATCTGTGCCCTTCCTGTATCCTCATTCTTTTCAATGCAACTTTGCAGCTGCTCCTTCAAGAGGTGGGATTTGAGCTGGCCCTGTGACTTACTTTGGCCAGTAGAATGTGGCAGAAGTGACAGTGTGTCAATTCTGAGCCTAGGCCTACGCTGCTTCTTGGCCTCCCGGTGCTTAACCATAGGCAGTGTTCTGACACCGACTGTACAGAAAGAGGAGGCAGAATAAACCCAACCTATATACACCTAAGCCCACGCCCCTTGCCTGGCCTGCACTGTGACTGGGGGGACATGGAGTTGGGAAAAGAAAAGTAAATAAATAAACAAATAAATAAAACGCTGCTTCATTTATTAGAACCCTGTGCATGTGAAGGAGTCTAGGCTGTTTACTGGAAGATGAGAAACATATGGCCCAGTCACCCTGTGATCAATAGCCCACACTGGAGGTGTGACTGAGGCCATCCTGGATGAGCCAGCCCTTAGCTGGCTGCCAGACGTATGAAGGACACTCCTGGATCAGGCAGCTCCCAGACGAGCCACTTGCTAAACACAGGTGCATGGGTGATTCCAGCCAAGATCAGCCAAACCTGGACCAGATCAGCAGAACCAACCCCACTGACCCATAGACTTCTGAGCTAAATAATAGCTTAGCTTTTAAGATACTTAAGTTTAGGTAGGTTTGTTAGGTGACAACAGCTGCAGATGCGGAGACTCTGGGACTTGAACAGAGGACTATCTGACTTCAATACCAGTGAATATTTTCAAATCCTGTGCACACTGTAGCCTGGCTAATGCAATGCCTTCCCTCTGAGAAGCAGCATGAAAGTAAAGTCTACAGGTCACTTACAAAAGCTTCACCAGCTGCAGATTCACCCCCTTATCCTAGACCTACTGAATTAGACTCTCCTGAGAGCAGGGTCTGAGATTCTGCATTTTAAACCAAGTTCCCCGACCATCTTAATGCACAATAACATCTTAGAAGTCTAGACTGCTCTGCTAAGACTTCGAAACACAGTGAAGCATTGCATTATCTCACTCTGGTTTTGCTTCTCCTTGGGTTGTTCCCTAGGCTTACTTGTATGGTAAGATTTTAGATCAAAAAAGACACATTGGGCCCTGGCTGGTGTGGCTCAGTGGATTGAGCACCAGCCTGCGAACCAAAGGGTTATCGGTTGGATTCCCAGTCAGGGCACACATGCCTGGGTTGCAGGCCAGGTTCCCAGAAGGGGGCGCGCGAGAGGCAACCACACATGGATGTTTCTCTTCCTCTCTTTCTCCCTCCCTCCCCCTCGGTCTAAAAAAAAAGGACACATTGGCTGTTTTTTTTTTTTTTTTCAGAGATAGTGTTGACACAGCCACTAACTTTTTTGATGGAAATAGAGTACATACTAGTGAGTGAAATAACCCAGATGGCACCATGATTTAAGTGTATCAACATGTTACTCTTTGAATAAATACTGGAAAATTAGTTTTTCTTGATCCTATAGCCCCATGCATACATGGTCTTATGCTAGATATAGAAATAGGGGAGGAGTGGAGTAGGAAAGGCATTTACCAACAATATTCACTTGTCTTTACTGTTATTATATATAACATTATTTTCCCAAAGCAAGCACCAAGAGGAATACGAAATGACTTGTTCCTAACTTGGCTTTGAGTTTGTTCAGTCTGAACTAGCTTTAGCAGGAACACGTGTTCACCTCTGAAATAGCCATTAGAATTGTGGAAATATTTTACCAGTGCTACATTTTCAAGTTCACCAAACTTTAGTTAAAAGTTTAAAGTGTCTTTTAGGCTGATCTGTTTCATGGTATCATGTTTTATAGAAGAGTTTTTCACCACAAATAGAAAAAGGAAAAAATAATAACAAAAGGAAAGTGCTGTTGGAAGCCTGTTCCTCTTCAGATGACACCAGTGCTTAGAACTTTTGATTCAACGTTCTTTGTTTCCTACAAATATTTCTCCCTGTTCCAAAGGTGGAAGAGGCTCTGAATAGCCAAAGTACTGCCCTTTTTAAAACCTGCCGGACAATTTCTCACTTCTAACAGTACTAAAATTTTGCCATACCAGACTGTGCATGACAAACTACAAAACACATGCATTAAAAAATCTAGACTTTTCTAACTGTGCCAATCCGTGGGTAAAAACTTACTTCTGGAGCCACACAGCTGTTGAAATCAGTCATATTTACAATTTTTACAAATGAGTTTATTTTAATAAAAACAAGTTACTCTGTGAGCATGATCTCTAAACAGATTTATGTGGGCTGGCACAATCTGCTATGTGAAACATATATTCATATTGCTTTGTTCTGCAACCAGTTTGTTTTTTTTTTCTTTTTTGAGGGTGAGTCTTGCTTTGTCCAAGGATACCAAATAATTGGCAGCAATTCAGCTAAGGACACTGTTCTCAGCACTGTGCTATCAAAATTGTTTTCCTGGACAGAATTGCCCTGTGGGCATGGCCCTAACTTGGGAGGACTCTGGGCTGCTGGCATTGGGCAGTGAAGCAGACAGCTTACAGAAAGAAGGAGGTGACGCTATAAACAGCTACTAAAGAAGAGGGTGAGGAGGATGATGGGTGGGAGAAAAGGAAGGAAGGGGAAAAAAGAGGGAGAGGAAGGGAAGAGGGAGGGAGGGTAGGCAGGGAGTGGGGAGAGAAAGAGAGGGAGGGAGAAAGAGATGGGATTGGTATTCATCAGTCCACATCCTTAAAGGGGTCTCTTTATGTATCTGTCCTTGATCTCTGGCTTATGTTTCCATATTCATGTTTGCTTTGTTACTGGACTGTAATCTCCTTGAAGACAGTAATGTTGCCTGGCTCAGTTCTGCATCCCATATGCTGGTGCTCAAAACCCACTGTTAAATGTATGAACAAAAGAATGAACTTCTGTATCTGAAGCATTCCTTTCCTCAGAGATGAGTCCTAAAGGGAGACTCTCAGTGGGCATAATACTGCCCCCTAGGAGGCATATTGAAATTCTGTGGGTGCAGTTTGGGGCCTGTAGTTCTCATATTAGTGTATTTATTTAAATAGTGAAATATATTGTTTTATTATTTTTGTTGATATTTGTGTAGCAATTTAGAATCAATGACTTCCCCCCCCCCTTATAGTATTAGAACATTGAGGTCTTGAAATTATTTGTGTAGATAGCTTACATTATCCGAATTTCACTCCAGGAGAGTAAAGTGATGTTAAATTTTTGTTGAAAATACAGTGTGTTGAGTATGGCAGGATTGAGTACCTCTGTTAATAAGATCATTAAGCTTTGCTTGCTTTTGCTTTCACAAGTTTTAGGATTCTAAGATGAAACCTACAAATAAAAAGGAGCTGGTATGCATTGATTTCAACAGTCAACGTTTCATTTTAAGTTACTGTATATTTTAGGATTAATGCGACTCAGCAGAGCACTGCTGTCAAAGCACAGAGCGTCCGTGCCTGGGGTGCGGGTGGGGGATGAACATCAAGGCACGTCCAGGCCCGTGCAGAACAGCTTGGAGGGTGAGTGGTTTCTCTTTGCTTTGGACTTTTCATTTAAAAAATGATGTGGGGGTGGACGGGAAATGAGTGGGGAGGGGCGGTGACGCTGTCCGGTTTTCCCCAAAGCCTGGGTCCTTAGCTGGCTTTCTTTGTAGGGCTGGTTTACAATGAAGCTGCCCGGATTTGAGGACCACAGCTTGCAAAGAAAGCCCTCCAGGAGTAACTCGTGAGGGGGGAAAGGAGGGCTTTCGGGGAATAGAGGTTGCCTCTAACTTGCATGGCGGTCCGAAATGAGGTTGAACTGAACTTTTGGTGTCTGCGGGTAGAGCTGCGGCCAGTGGTGGAGGCAAGAAGAGGCGGGGCGTCCGTTGACAGGTGGTGGCGCTTCGGGCTAGAATAGCTAAGGACCTCGGGAAGGCGGGGCTTCATTGATAAAGGGCGGGGCTTCCACTTAAAGGGGCGGGGTTTGGACAACTACCACCTGGAAGGGGCATATGATGAGAAGGGGTATTTCTCACGCCCTGGCTGTGTCAGTGGAAAGGCAAAGCACTCAGGGAGCATGGCCACTCTGACAGAAGGCGGCTGCCTTCCGGACAGATCTGTGTGAAGGCCTGGCTTTGGTTGATAGAGGGTGGAGCTATCGCCGGCAAGGGGCGGGACCACTTTGAGATCTGGAGAAGGAGGGGCTTCTGTGGACTGGGGTAGGGCTTCCGCAGGCAGGGGCGGGGCTTCTGTTGACAGAGGGGCGGGGCGGCTCCCTACCTCCCGCTCTACGCCAATCGGGGCGTAAAGGCCGGGGTCTAAGCCCAGGGGAGCAGCCGGGTCCGAGAGCTGAGAGCCCGGCGCAGAGCGGGGGGGGGGCGCGCAGAGGGCGCGCGCGCGGGCGGGCCCTGCCTCGGCCGGCTCTCCTCCTCCTCCCACCCGCGGCAGCCGGCCGCTGGGGCGTGCGCCTCGCCTCACCGCACCCACCCCACTGCCTGGACCCTCCGGGGGGCCTGCTGAGCTCCGAGGCCGTGTGACAGCCCGCTGAGCGGTTCCGGGTGTAGGGTTCACAGGTCAGAGTTGACTCCCTGAAAAGTGCAGCAGCTTTGAAATGCAAGATGGCGGCGGCGGGGCGCTGAGAGGCGCGGCGGCCCCTGCAGGTAGCGGCCCGAGCCGGTTCCGGGACGAGCGGGCCGGGGCTCCCGGGGGCTGCGGGTAGGAACAGGCAGCGCAGAGCCTGTGGCCGGCACGCGGACAGGACGGAACAGGGCGGCCCCAGGGCAGAGACCCTTGGGGGCTGAGCGCGCTCGCGGCGGTGGGTCTTGGGGCGGACCTGGCGCTGGGCGTTCGAGGGGGAGGGACCTGGCCTGCCAGGGCCTGGCAGCGCCACAGAGGGACAGACCCTGAGCCTCCTTCGCGCTTTCGGGGTCTCTATGGCCGGGGAAGTAGCTGGGGCGGGAGGAGGCGCTATAAGGGAAAATCTCAGCCCTCCTGCCTACGGGAGGATTGAGCAACTTGGGGGGTTATTGAGGGGAGTGAAGACCGAGTGGGTCTAACGGGGGTGGTACGCGGCAGGGATAGAGGACCCCCGCAATGTGGAGGGCCCTAAGGGAGGTCTGGAGCCCCGCCCTGCAGGGGCGTGTGGCCTCGTGGGGATTTAGCCACCCTGAAAGTAAGCTGAGTCTGTTGCTGGAGCTGAGCGCACTGGCATTGGGGTTGGAGCCCCGAGAAACAATGCGGAGAAAGCTGTACCCCACTTCAGGAAAGGCCGTGTCCCCACTTCGGGGCAAGACTCAGAGTCGAGTCCCTAAGAACTATATTACGTTTTGAGGAAGCCCAGGAACTTAGGGTGAAGTTAATTACAGAGAATGGAAATGTCTGTCCCTTTACTCTGTCCCTTTTAGGAGGAAGGCAGGAGGCTGACCAGGGACTACTCCAAATCTAGGGCCCAAAGAACACAATCTCCTAATCCTTGCACAGAATGAAGGGCTGGGAAAGGAGATGGGAGAGGAAGTGGGTCTGATGGCAGAAAAGAGCCCGGGGGGATGCCCCGTCCCTGTGTGTATCCACCAAAGTTCTTAGTAAAGGGACTTGAAATTCTTTGTTTCAATATGCCTTTCCCACATCTCCTCTCTATGGGCAACAGTGAAGAAAGAGCAAAACCCTGAAGAAGGAGCAGTACCCTTTGGTACCCTTAGGTTAGTGAAGGATCAGGCTCTGGCAAGACTTCAGAGAGAGACTCGGTTAGTGGAATTAGGAATTGAAAGGGGATGGATGGAGGAGGGATATAGGGAAGAGACCGGCAGAGCGGGAATTCCACGGCGCTGTTCTGACATCTCACACCAGCTCTAAAGAAAACCATGGGCCAAAAAGAAGGAAAAACAACAACAACAAAAACCCACAAAAGCAAAAAAGACAAAAAAGGAAAACATAACAGAAGAAAAAACAAAGAATATCATGAGAAGAGGCTAATCTTTGCTTGCCAGGGGAGGGAGGGAACGTACAGGGAAGGCTAACTGGTACAGAAATTATAATGTGATTATGTTGGGATGTCATGTAATTTGAAAAGAAGCAGCAATTCTCTTGGAGGTGAAGAGGACTGCAGAAAAGGAGAAATCACAGGACTGGGAAACAGAATGGTTCACTGGCAGGGAGGAAGCGGCAGCCTTCCCCCAGGAACAGTGACTGTCGGTGTGAAGTGTAGGTGCCTACGTAAATGCACCTTTAGGTTTGTTGGTGCTGATCGTGGTTTCTCAGTCTTTGTCTGAAAGCTTTAACTTGTGTTATATGGTGCTACGTGGATTATCTTTGCTTCTGAAAAATTACCTTGAAAAAGTCATTTGTTTTTATGCCACCAGTGAGGAGGAACGGGAGTTGGTTCTAACGCGGATGTTGACCCTAGTATACCCATAGATTTATTTCTCAAGTAGGAGTTCAGACTCTTGATTTTAAGCAAAAGAAATGTGAATGCTGCCAAAGACAGCGATGTAGTAACAGGATGTAAAAGAAAAAGGGCTTTCATGAATATTTTTTCCTCTCAGTTTTTCTCTCTACTCTGAGCATTTTAGGGCTAAGCAGACTAATTTCATGCAAAATAAAATGTAAAGTCTTGGATCCTTTCAATATAGAAATGATAGCATTTCATGTATCAGTGAATCTTTTTGTAAAAGAACCTCTTCAAAGGCTTTATTTAGTGATTAGATAAAAATGAGAAAAAAGGAAAGACCTGGGTAACTGATGACAGCTGTGATCCATACAGATTTCTTGAACCATTCTACTGTTTTTAAAAGAGTGTTAACATATTAATGGAAATGTTTGTTAAAACACATTTCAAGTGTAAACTAGTTTAGAGTTGCACATTTGGAAAATTTGTACACGTGTGTGTTGTTCTTTGGTTTCCCTGAAGTGCATGTAGCTCTGTCTACTTTTATACTCGATTCTGAACAGATTAGGCTGGTGAACGAGAGTGGCGTTGATGCCAGATGGTTCGAAAATATGCTAAGGCGGAAAACATAAATGCGCCTGCACTGTGAACGCTCATTAGTAGATGCCTTTCCTTATAGCGAGCTGATTATTTCACTGAATTCGGAGGACCGTCCATCAATGATGTACCAATTGTTTCACCTTTCATGATACTTGTATTACAAGTTTTTAAAAGTAAATGTGAATAAAGTCTTGCAATTTTTTAATTACTGAACTTAATAGCATAGGTGAGGGGGGTTCACTTTGGAGACTTTCTCCCTTTTGTATCATATTTCACGTTAATACTGAAAGGTGATGTTATGATGTATTACACATTTTCTTTCATGTAGTGTTACTTGGGCACAATAATGTGATATTTGGGGCTAGTTTGCTTTAATTGTAGCTTTATTCTTAAATGGAAGTACTCTTAAATTATTAAAATGATAACATATGTAACCTTTTTATTTACATTATAGCATTGTGGATTTGAGCTCAGAACACTTTCATTATTTGAATATTAACAGTGTAGTCATGAGTTAACCAGACTTGCCTGACTGAAGCTGCTGATTACTAATCAGGGTATATATTTGAGTTTACATTTTATGCAGTTTATTTTTAGAGTAAATACTTACGTAATTTTTTTAGGTATTG
Source organism: Macrotus californicus (assembly GCA_007922815.1). Lineage (NCBI taxonomy): Eukaryota > Metazoa > Chordata > Mammalia > Chiroptera > Phyllostomidae > Macrotus > Macrotus californicus. The sequence goes on along the minus strand of VMDR010016130.1, from coordinate 1,632 downwards.
CTAGGTTTTGGTCTTAAAGAATACTTTATCTTTCTGGTTTATATCACCACTATTCCATAATGTACTTAAGCAGTATAAAAATGATACTATATACCTTTGGCCTAAACAATACGATGATATTCTTTGGAAAATAAGTGTATGTGAGCAGTTTAAGAATGACATTTATTCAAGGGAGTCTAAATTGAGTCATTCCTATTTTATGCAGGATTTTTGTTTTCATTTTTTAGATTGAGATTTTTTTTAATATCGAAGCTTATCTAAGAAAATTGATACACTAATGTGGTAGACCTATCACATACATATTTATAATTTTAAATAACCACTTTGTCGCTAAATTTTAGTGATTTCGTATTTCCCAGAGAATTTGACTCTTCCTCTTCCTAAAAATCTTTCTCTTTTTTGGTTGTTGAGAGGAATGAAAGGAGGTAAAAAGATTCTGATGTTCCTAACGAAGCTTTTTACTCATATTATGTTTTTCTTCTACGTAAGCTTGTTTTCTTTACTTTCCAATATTGTCAAAAAGACGTCCGTTAAAACTTTTCTGGGCATGGGCTATACTTGGGAGTGGGGGATGGTGAAAGTAGGTGATTTCTCTTCATGACTGTAAGATGTTTTTATATCAGAGAGTTTGTTGGTTCTATGAGGCACCCCTCAAAATATCTCATACACTAATGACTCCTCTTGAAGCTAAAGTCAGAGAAAATATGTGTATGTTGGGGTGGGGGTGCTTCATGATTAATTAATGTCTGCCTGTGAAAGCTGACTTATTCTAACATTGCTTGTATGATCAAAGGTATGAAATGAAAAACAAAATTGATTATTTCCCAGACTTTTAAAATGTTTTATACTCTTTCAACATTTAAGAAATTTTAAACAAAGACTTCCTTGATTCTGTAAGTTAAAGTTAATACCTTAAGAAAAAGTCAGAAAAATCTAATTGTGGGCTTATTAATGCCAGGACATAATCTAAACACTTCACATGTGTTATTTCTTTCAGTCGTCATAGCAACCCTATTAAACCCTCTTAGTAGCCCCACTTTACAGATAAGGGGGCTGTGGGACAGACAGGCTAAGTCACTTGTCAAAGGCCACACAGCTAGTAAATGACAGAGGCAGAATTTGAACCCATGCAGTCTGGTTCCAGAGCCCAAGTTCTTCATCTTTATTTACAATCCATCTTCTATTGCCAAAACAACTCATCTTTTTTATTGTAGAATGTATATGTTTAAGATGACTTCTTTAATTTTTGAATTTCACTCTAACCCTAAATTTAAAAAAGGCACTGTGAATTAGAGAGAAGTGTTGTAAAATGACTCCAGTATCAGGAGCTGACATAACATCGGGCAAGTATGCTTTTCATGCGGAAGTACTGACAAGCACACTTGTTGCTCCTCTAGTTGTCTTGTGCCTTCACCTGTCTTGGCAGCTCTTCTCAGGAGACTCCCATTTGGTAAAACATCTTATTAGATTTACTGTGTGATTTAAAAGTGGATTCAAATAGGTTAACAATGTCCTATAACGTTAATAATTCATTTTGGAAAATAACCTCCCCTCTTCAGCAGCTGTTTCCTATCTTCTAGCCCACATCCTTGTGGGTGGATGGCTAAGGAGAGGCGGATCAAGGAGATACCG
>VMDR010016129.1:0-21523 GCA_007922815.1 Macrotus californicus | reverse complement strand
AAGTATAGTGTAATGAAACACCAGCCCAACAAAACTCTGGTGAAAATAGTATTTTAAGGGACATGTTAGCCTCAAATAGTCATATTATTAAAGATAAATAGCTATAGATCAATATTGCCACCATCTAACAAGTTAGGAAATAACAAGACTGAGGAAAATAGAATTAATGAGTTAAGTAGATAATACTGATCTGAACAAAAAGTAATGAAATTTAAACAAAGAAAAAAGTCAACAAAGTTTTTCAACAAATTTTCTAAAAAATGAGACCTGCATTTAATTCAGTAAATCACAGGTGAAACACAAGGCCCACAAGCCGAATACGGCCTTCCACCTTGTTTTATCTGTCAGGCACCTTGTTTCTACCTGGCGACAGCACCAGGCTCCTTGCCCCTAGTTAAGGAGTAGTTACACTTATACAGTCCTAAAATTACATTCAGCCCTTTGAGGGCTACTGTGAGGCTGATGTGGCCCCTGGTGAAAACGAGTTTGACACCCCTACAGTAAATGAAGACATGACTAACTGTGGATCAGAGCCAGGAGGAGCTACTGCACCGTGACTGACATGCAGCGACAGTTTGTTGGGGCAAAGAACCTACAATTCCCAAGGAACAGTATGAGGCCCAAGTGAGAAGCAGAGCCAAGGAGGGTTTTGGTAGGTCCTGCCCAACAGATCTGCACAAATGATCAAGGGGAACTCAGCAAAAAGAGCCTGATGATGTACCTCTGAAGGCCCAAGGAATGAGGGCAGGTTCCCACAGACACCCCAGAATGGATGGAGCTGGGAAACCCCAGGGTTAAGGAAACTATAGGGGAAAGATGTCCAACATGGACTTCTGAGGAGTGCAGGACCTACCTTGAAGAGAGAAACAAAAGAAACAAACCCACGTAAAAACAGTCCTAATTCTCTACTAGAACTGGAGAAGAAGTCAGTTAGGCATGAGAAATGGCTAGTCTCCTTGTCCCTTGCACCTTTAACCCAAAGGGAAAAAGACACAAGCTAGCTAAGGGAAGGTGTGGTGTATAATTCAGGGTAGGTGAGATTGTGCTGCAGTAGATAATAACCAAAGATCTCAAGAACTTCACAAAGTTTATTCCTTGTTCTCACTAGAGTCCATAATGGGCTGGCATGGTCATCACTGTTCATGCCGGCACACAAGCTGTTAGAAGCTCTGTCCTGACACAACTTCTGAAAGACGTTGTCATTGTACAAGCCGTACGTTGGACCACTGTGGGATGACGGTCCTGTGGGCCTCAACTGTCCCATCTTTAGAATGGAAATTAATGTTCTGGTGCAGGGAAAGGAACACTACATCAGCACTTCTCAAATTGCGTTCCAAGGAGCATGTACCTGTGTGTATGCATATCCCAGTTCAGAAATCTGTCAATTTCAGTTTCCCCTCTAACACAGATTTCAGACCACACATTTTGCAAAGATCAGAATACAGTAAACTCCCAGTACACTGTGTTGCTGTTTCTGTGGTCCTCATACTCCTCTGAGTCTGTCTGGGTGAGCACACCAGGCAGGCTGTGTTCAAACAGCATCTTATTTTTATGTTCACAGTTTTAATTCGGAGATGTGATCATATGCATCTTCTTGCTGAAGGCAATGTGACCACTAGAGGGAAGCACCTGCAGGGCAGAACCTTTTCTTTACACCATGCACAAATGCATCTCTCTGGGTCAGACTTTAAGGGTTTTGAGCAAAAAATATCTAGTGCAATCAGGGATTCTGGAGTAAAGGAAGCTGATTTTTGTCAAGCTCTTCCACTGAGTTTCAGCAAATCCTTTGCAGGTTCTCTGTGTCTCTGGGTCTTCTTGGCACTCAGTACAGTACTCAGTACAGTACCTAGTACAGTACCTAGAGGGACGTGATGGCTTACGTGTGTGTATGTGCGTGTTTTTCCTATCTACTCCCAGGAGCTGCCTCTGTAAGGCCCTTCAGTCTTCATTTTTGAAACTAACTATGGAACAATGGCTGCTTCATGGACTCAGAGCTGAACTTACCTCTGTCCAGCCCGTGTGTCCCCTAGCACTCAGGAGACAGATCACAGTCCCCAAGCTGTAGGAGACTGTTCTGCACACTAAAGCTAACCCTTCTCTTCCCTTTGGGCAGAGAAGTAGATCACAATTAGATGAGCCAGAGACCTTAATAAATGCATATGTCTTTATTTAAATAAACAAGTAATTCTCGGGCTGTAAACAGAAACATACTTCACAATTAGGGAGGGAAGATGAGTAGATGAGTCAGGAGACGGCGGATTAAAGCAGTAGCTCTGTAATGAGAAGGTCCAAATCCCAGCTTTCTCACTAATTGCTGATATCTGGTAGGTCATTTAGTTCCTTTGACTTCAGCGTTTTCATCTGTACAAGAAAAGTAGCACCACCAGTGTTTCAAAGTTGAATAAGATAGCATACGCACAAAGCCAGGTATACTACAGAACCTAAATGTCCATCTTGAGAACAAGAAGAAAGGGGAGGAGAGAGCAGACATTGAATAACTACTATCTGGTCCAGTGGGATGAAAGAGAGCTTTGGAGCATATCAAAGTTGTGTTCAAATCCTAGTTCTACCATGGGCCGGCTGCGTGACCTGGGACTTGTCACCAACCCAGACTGGGCCCCACAACCAAAGGCTCCTCGTGGTGAGATCTAAGGGGGATGACTGGGGAAGGGAAGTAGCTGGTATCAAGTCCGCAGCTACCAAATGGATTTTCCAGATAGACACATTTTAGGAATTTCAAAATGCCTGTAAATTAACAATTTAATGCAATAATGTCACCATCAACCTTATAGAGCAGGCATGATCATCCCCGTGGTACACGCCAAGCAACTGAGAATTAGTTTAGTTTGAAAGTAGACAGTGTCTGGTTGCTGACAGGATTATTTCCTTGATCTGATGTCTCATGATGCCATTATCTGCGGCTGAGACCTGCTGACGCACGCTGACTGCCAGAGCTACTGACTCTGGTGCCTTTTTACGGGCGCTGTTTCCTGCGCAGTCCCTCCCCAAAGCTGACAGTGTACCTCTTTCCTTGGCCCATCCTTTTCTCCTCCAGTGTCTGCACTGGCTACATATGCCCACTAGATGGTGCTGATATCCTAGCTTTGGTTTACGTTGGTTTGATCTGTGTGAACTACAAATTTACCTTCTACATCAACAGACCTAAATCTCTACATAAATCCCAGCTTGGGCGACGCACATCTTCGTAAAAAAATTTTTTTTTCACTATTCAGGGTGAACTCTGGAGGCTTAGTTATCTTGCTTCAAAATGCAGACCAACCCTCTATAAATTCACTGGCTGAGGCCCCTAGATCGCCATGAGCAATCACGGTACTATGCGTATCTCTGCTCCAGGGTGAACTGGAAATTATTAGCAGCTTTTTCTCTGAGAGTACAGGATCGATGGGCCTGCGAGAGCCCACCAGTAGTTTATGGCTTCAGCTCACTGCTCTGCGAACGGAGCCACAGTGCACAGGCTGAGCTCACAGCTAATACAAGAACAGGTGATTTGATGATTCCTTTACCCCAAATTCTTCCCCTTCTAGCCTGTTGCAAATGTCTACAATGCCATCATTGGTTAAGGCATCACATCCCTTTATAATAAAAATAACAACAGCAATAATAACCAACCTCTGCATAGTCTTGTATAGTTTACAAAACATGTCTCTCTCAATTATTTTATTTAACACATCCAATTGAACAGAATCAGGGTTACTTCCTCTATTTTTACAGAGGAGAAATTAAGACAGGAAGTGAATTCCTAGGGACCTATAAGCTGTTCACCTAAAAGCTAAAACTTGAACCCAAGACTTCTGATAAGTGTTGCATTCACATAACCACGTGAGATAATGACTTGTAACACATCCCAAGCAGTACATTTATAATGACAGCTCCTCTACTTCTACTCTTAATTTCTAATTGTTTCTGAATTTTACCCCCCCCCCCCCCAAATTCAGAGTCCCTAGAAGGAGAAATCAACCCTCCCTTCCTCCCTCCTTCCTCTGCTCCTTCCTCCCTCCCATCTTCCAGCCTAGTGCCCTGCCCAACAGTAAATGTTGTGGGAGGTAACAGAGAGAAGGCATTGTTTGTGTTCCATGTGGAGAACACCAGACCTGGAAGGGATCATTAGAATTATCTCACGTAGCCACCCTTTTATTTATAAGGAAAACAACCAGGAAGGGGGAGAAATATTCCTATATGTGAAGCCATGGAATGATCTCAAATGACCTACTTTTCTTTAAGGCTGGTCTACACCTTGGTATCCATCAGTTTGGAAACTAGGTCCATGCCAACTGCATTATGCTTAAAATAGTGTCTAAGTTTTCCACTAATGCAGCTATGCCCTCCACCCACACATACACATAATAACCAAATAAACTTTGTGATGCAAAATCTCGTGCCATAACTTTCTTACTTTAGGGTCTAATATAAAGCAAGCTGACCAGAAATCTCAGCTATAATTGGCCTTTTTATTTTTTATTTCTCTCATGCCATCTATTTGTTTTGAACTAAACGCAATGTATCATGGTTGCCTTGCTCCTTGCCTGATTCCCCCATGGAGCACAACATACTCAAGATGCTAGAGTAGTTTTTGGCAAAGAGTAGATGATCAATAATTACTTGCTAAATTGAATTACATTGCATTAAATTGGACCTACACATTACAAACCAGTTCCCTGGTCATGTATCATCTGGGTTTTAAAATCCAGGTGGATGTAGAAAAAGACACCTATTAATAGATATTTAAGGTTAAGGATGCGTTGCAACTTTTAAGGTTTATGAAGCACATTCCTTATTCTGTCCTCAAGATCCTTACAGTCGCATTGGTCAGATGAAGGCAGATGAATTAGAGATTAAGTTGCACAGGATCTGATAATTTATTAAATATTTATTAAACTTCTTCCATGTGGAAAAGCAAGTAATCAAGAGTTCTAAAGACTGCACAATTCCTATGGACAGCCACAAATCATAGGATGCTCCCTGTGGGAGGGTGGGTGGTGCCAGGTCTGGGCTGGAAGGCTGGGCCAGAGGGCCAGAGAGGAGCCCCTCCAGCAGAAGGAGTACTTCGTGCTTCGGGAGTCTCAGCAATAAAGAAAGCCTGCCTCGAGCTCTGGCTCGCTGGATGTGGAGGTCCATCATTTTCAGATGGACAAGGGGCTTTACAGTCCTCTAGTTCAATCTTCCATTTTGCAGTTAGAGAGACTGCGGACCAGAGAGAGGAGGTGACTTGGCTGCCATCACCCAGTGCCTGAGTGTCAGAGCTGGAATCTGAGCGCAGGTCTCCTGACTTCCAGCCGCGTGCTCTTTCCACCACAGTTTTTGAATAATCCACTGTGCACCTGGTGATGCTTTGCTTTCAGAATCCAGGCACTATTTCGTTTTCTCCACATGGCAAGCAGCCAAGAGCCTTGAACTTCTCGGTGTTACCATTTTGCCCTCTGCAGAATGGGATATTAAAGTATTCACTTGGGGTATGGGTCATGGGGTTCCGTCAATAAATATTTGTGAATTGCTTTGAGCTATTTGGGCCAGAGGGGTTCCAGAAATGGGAGACCCCAGTGGTGGCGGTGGTGGTATCTGAGCCCTTTTTGAGGTCTTGCCTTTACTCTGCAGAATTAAAGAGATGGTTTAAGTGATAAACTATTCCTTATGAGCTGTATTTGTGTTGAAAGCACAGCATGAGTTCCCTGAGCGCTTCCTCTTTCACAACCACAGCTATGCGCCGATCCTCCTGGGTTCAGAGATGGAACCTCAGTTAAATGCGTGGAATTTATTCTTGGTCCTTTTCTCAATTACGGCTTTATTTTTATTTCTCTGGCGTTCTCTAGGGGAGGGGTTAGAGAGGAGAGGAAAAGGAAGGAAGGAGGCAGGGAAATACGTTATAGATTCGAGGAGTTTTTTTTGTTTCTGAGTTGCTCGCTGTCAGCAAAGTAGAGGGATTTAACGGATCTTGCAGAGATGCAAAACTCATTCCAATGGAGCTGGAGCTCAGAAGACATGTAACAAATACAATGAAAACATAACTTGAGGTGAGGGCAATTACTATTTGATTAATAAATCCCCTAGGCTTATAGAAAAAGACTGAACCTTTTATTCATCATTTAATTTAATAAACAAAAGGGGCAGACAGTCAGGGTGAGAGGACTATGTAGTCATGCCTAGGATATTTCAGCAAATTACTATGTAATAACCAAGTCCATTGCCACTCCAGATCAGTCAGTCAGCCTTTCCTCCTGTGTCCAATCTGACATCCCAGAGCACTGAAAACCCCACTCACTCTCGTGCTATGTTCCCTCTCTAGTTCCAAATCCAGGTCAGAACACATCCTCTGAATGCTTACGGCTGTGTCCTTTCTTAAGACGTATCTCTTAATATTGAGAGCTCCTTGAAAGTAAGTGCATGTGTAGGCACATTCTGATGACCTTTGCCCTTTCTCCTCTCCTTCCTCCTCCTCCTTTCTCTCCTTTTCCTCCGTATCTTGTTTTCTTCTTCCCCCCTCTCTTTCTTATTTCCCCTTTTCATCATGATCATTATGCCATATGCTCTCAGATACTTAATAGTCTACAGAGGAAGGGAGTAAAAAGAAAGTGGACTTTGGGGAAAGATTTTACTTGTGAACCCTAGCGTTGCTTGTAACTGGTGTGGGAAATTGAGCAAATCCTGAAACTACACAAGACTCAGATTTTTCATCCACAAATTGGAGGAAATAATCACTTGTCCAAAGGCTTCTTGTAAGGCCAACCTGGGGGAGTGAATTAAAACACCACAGTGCAATCTGGATAGAATGAGCACTCAACAAATGTGAGTTTCTGCAGTCTCCTTTGGGCTCAGATGGTGGGGAATGGGGGTTCAGTTTCATGTGACCATGTTCACAGAGAATATGCCTGGCCCTGGGGGGTTCCAAAGGGACATCTCCCCAGCTGCTTCCTCCCTCCTTCTGCCCTTGACCCCCTTTCTGCCATGGAACATTAAACCATCTGACCAAGGAGGTAGTTAGCATGGTGTTTTAGAAGGTAGTTTAGTAGAAGATAGACAGGGGTAGGTTAAGAATAGTATAGAAAATGTAGAAGCCAAAGAACTCACATATATGACCCATGGACATGAACTAAAGAGGGGCAGTGTGGAGGAGAAGGGGTGTGCAGGGTGGTGGAGGGGAAGATGGGACAACTGTGATAGCATAATCAATAAAATATATTTTTAAAAAAAGAAGGTAGTTTAAAGAGGAGAAGACAGTTGGGCTGGAGCCCAGCTGATTAGTTTTGTGATGTTGGACAGATGATGCAAATTTTATATAAGCTTCAGTTTTCATATCCAGAAAAGTGGGGATAATACCTACCTCCTGTGTATGTATATATACCTTTGTGATAAGGACCTAGCAAATGTGAAGTGCCTCAAATGATATCTGGCAAACAGTAAATTTGGCTACTACTGTTTTCCCAAGAGTAGCCCTGAGAGGTAGACACTTAATACCATGTGACTGTAATAAAGCAAGAGGGCACAGGGGAGGGGATGGTGCAGACCTTGTTTTTCCTCCTGCCTGGGTTGTGCTCCCTGCTCTGTCCCTCATTTGTAACTGATTAGTACTGCATATACACTTCTGGCCCAGCTCAAGTGTTACCTGTTTCATGAAGCCTTCCCTATTTCATTTCCTTCCTCCGGTCTACTTCTGGTAGTGGTTACTGAGCTGCTGAGGCACTATGTGTCCTCTTCTTTATCAGTAAGCCCTGTTGCACTGGTGCCTTAGAATGGATGCTCAGGGTTCATTTTTCATGCTAGGACGTGAGCTCTGCTTGGTCTCTCTCACTCTGTCTCTCTCAGCCCTGACTGATTTATTCAGTTCTCTTGAAATAAAGAGATTGGTCTACCAGTTGCAACTCACCTGTTACCATATAATGATTTTCTGGACTGTATGGGATTGACTACATGTAGGAAGTGTCATGAGTAATGAGATGTGATGAACCTTGGAAAGTGATTCGGCCTCTTCAAAATATCCAATAAAATATTTTAGGCAGTCATTTTGAACTTAGTTCCACCATTCAGAATAAAGTATGATCATTTATTTGTATTAGCTCCTGTTGAATACTTAAATGGCAAAGGGATATTACTAAGGAAACCAAAGGGGAGAGTTGCTCATGCCCTGAATTAATTATTGAAGTTGTCAAAGTAACCCAATGTTAAACGCTGTCAAAGAACAGATGGAAATGAAAACGGCTACATCTCAAATGCTCAGTGACTGAATGGGTAGAGAGAGGCTTCATCGTGTTGGTCATAAATAACTTTCACAAAGTTAGAGTGCTTACTTGAACCCTACTTGAACTAGCTGGATGCACTCACCACTCAGAGAAGAATTTCTTAAAGGCTTTGGGTTGCTTCTTGTCAAGGAGTGAGCCAATTTTTGTGTCTGTTTATTACTATGCAGCCCAGCTGGACCCCAGAAGGATGGGGCTGTTGTGACCACGGAAAATAACACGCATGCATACAGACACCAAAATGAAGCCGGAGACCTGCTGGAGGCTTAGATAAACATTTAGTCTTGTAAATAAATACATTATCAGACCACACAAAGCACTTCCTACCCAGTCGCTTCCTCAGAAGTCACAGTCCAAATAGCCTCTTTAATTGGCCTGGATTCAGACAGAATCAAGACATAATTATTGATTGCCTACTGGGTGACCAGTCCCAAGTTGCATGATCCAAGAGACACAATGGCAGAAGACATGGTCCCTTCCTTCTTCTAAGGGTTTAAAGTTGTAGATATAGAGGCAAAATGCACAAATTTAAATCAATCAGTAAAATGCAAGAAGGGCTGAATACTAACTTGTGATATAATGGGAAACTGATTGCAAGGTAAAGTGTCTGAGCCCCAGAGCTGCTCCCAACTTGCCAGATGACCATTCATTTATTCATTCATTCATTTGATAAACAAACAAACAAACAAGCACTTACTATGGATCAGGTACCGTGTTAGGTACTGAGAATGTCTTGAACAAATCATTTAATATGTGTATTCATTCACTAACTCACCAAATAGTTAATGACTACATAATAGAAGCAGCTTTGTGCTAAGTGCTGGGCAAGGGGGAAAGATACAGTCCCCACCCTCTGTGGGTCAGGCTGCTCATCAGTACAATGATGTATGTTGGGTGGACTCATTGGTCTCTTGTGTTCTTTCTGCCAAAAATATGCTAAGCAGTGAATTGAAGAATTCTGTGGTTCATTTGCAGAGTGTCAGGTCAAGAAGATAAATGGCCATTTGTAAAAATGGAATAAACCACTGGACTTTGAATTGCAGAATTTTGGATGGGAGTCCCCTGAGAGCCTCAAAGTACAGTACTTACATGCCTATGCCTTCCTTTAAGAATGCAAGTCAATTGTCTTTACCCTCTTATACATACACATTTCTTTATTGTTTACTAGGCACTTCCATGTGGACAGTTTTATTTGCTCTACATAACAATCTTATGAAGTCAGGGGTTTAACAGTCTCTTTTTAAAGAGGAAGAAATGGAGGCCACAAGTGGTTGAATTTACTTGCTAACATCTGTGAGGAATAGAGCTGGGGCTCTGACCTGGTGCTCCTTCTGCAACAACCGCAGTATTTATTGATTGGCAAGTGTGTTTTGAGGGCCACCTATCACGCAGGCTTTTGGCAAAGTCCTGGGGGAAGTCATGAAGAAGCAGGTCGTAATCTCAGTAATTTTATAGTTGGTCCTCCTCTAACTCTTACTCAGAATTCACAGGAACTCACACTGTTTCATGGCTTATAGTTTTACGTGCAATTGAAAGTATGAGCTACTAGATCTTACACTCCTTGTAGTCAGGTACAAGGTGGGATAAACAACATTTGATACAGCATTTTCATATGTTTGCATCAATTCAATTAATATTGGCAGCAATGTACATATTATTATTCCTGTTGATTGACAATGAAGTGTAGATTCTGAAAGACCCCAAATTAAACACATGGTTAGGAGAAGATCTAGAATTTAATCCTAAATCCTATGTCAACCAGCACTTTGTTGTGTCCATTCCTTAGACAATACTCCATCTCACTGTGCTGTGCACAGGGCCTAGGAATGAGCTTTTCCTCGACTAGCAGTTCATCTAATTGTTATAGAATGGGTAGAATGGACATGGATTGATTTCATATATGAATGGGCTATACATTTAGCATGTAGCATCTAAATGTCAATAAGTCTAAGAAATAGTATTCCTCCTAGATAGATTACCATGAGAGTTTTAGGTATGGGGAAAGAATGAGAAATAAGAAAAGAGTGAAAGATGAAGGAATGATACAGAAAGAGGAAGAGAGATCAAGGACTTTGGGGTCAGATAGACTTGGGTTTGATCTTAGCATTGCCACTTACCTACGTGTACCTTTGGGCAGGCATTTTAATTTTCAGGTCTTATGGGGTGGTTGAGAGTATTTAGGGCAATAACATATGGTGAGCATTATAGCGTCATGCTGCATCTATAACAAATACTCAATTAACACCAGTTCTTTATTCTAACATTACAGGCTGAGGGAACTATAGGAGAAAATGCAGCAGAGTGGTAAGGAAATGTAACATATATTTGAAGGGAACTTTGAGGAGGATAAAGTATATGCATAATGGCACAGTAGGAGATGAAATTGAAAGAGTAATGCCATTCTAAGGGGTTAGGATCTATCCTGTTGCTACAACAGGTCTATAACCAGTTGGGTCTTTAATAAACACATTGTGGGGGATAGGCAGGGAAGAGCCTAGGAGCAGAGAGATGTTGAGAAGCTACACAAAACTAGAGAAGCAATCACAAAGCTCCTTTCCTTGTGATTTGCCTTTAAGTAATATCTGATGGGAAAAGTGCCTGGTGCTCAACTGTACAAACCTGAAGCACTCTGAGTTTCTCCGAGACACAAATCTTTGTCCACTGCATGGTTGGGAAATGATATATGCATATATTTGAAGATGGATTAGCCTTTTTGGACTGTGGCCACACCATAGAGGGTTTTCTAATCTATTTTGAGTTCTAATTGATTACAGCATTTGGAAAAATGTACAGCAAATTGCTCCATTAATCAAGGTAAATCAAGCTGATGTCATAGATGCTAAATATATGTCTTTGCAGTAATACTATTTACATGGCTGGGACTGAGGCTGCTGTCAGTGTTTCCATTTGACAGCCCTGCCTTCTCAGAAGCAGCTCACGGCTTATCTCCGAAAGTACTCATGGTTCATCCCCAAGGCTGGGTTCCTAGGTCCTTCTCCCCACATCTAAGAAAGGAGTCTTAGGAGAGAGTCAGCCTGCCTCCTTATGTAGAAACTAAAAGGTAGTGGGAATAAGGCCATACCACAAAGGCGAGGCAGGCAGGGAAGAAGCTATCAAAGGCAGATGATTTTATGAAGCCAGAAGAACCTTGGTATACCATATCCCTAGACTTATGAGGGAACTGAGAAATAAGCAGATAACTTTGCTGATAGACTTATCACAGTACGGAAGAAGATTCAAAGACCAGTTAGTCACCCTGGTAGTACCTCTTAAATATAGAGATAGAAAAGAATTTATTATGTCACATAGCAAGTTAGTTTCAGAGCTATGATTAAAAAGTAGACATCCTGAATCTTCATGCAGTGCTCTTTCTAAATGATACAACACATTATTATATTATTCTTTCATTTTTTCTCCTCCTTTCTCATCATCATTCCTAGTATTTATCATTATCCCTAATGTTCACTATGTGTCAGGCTGTGTAAAAAGCACCCAGTATTATTACAACTGTGTGAGGTTAGTGTTACCTCTATTCTCATTTTTAAAATGAAAATGAAGAGACTGAAATAACTGAAGTCATTTGACCAAGGACACTCTACTAACAAGCAGCCATACTCATTAAAACTTGAGAATGTCTAACTCATATGCTCATGTACCTAGTCATTGTGCTAAACATCATTGCCAATGTCGCAACATGTTTGCATAGCTTTTAAAACTATTCTTTTAACTTTGTGCTGTGTACTTTATACACAGTAATTTTAAACTTCATGATGATGCTAGAGACATAGATTATTACTCATTTGCAAATTGAGGTAGAATAACTTGTCGAAGGTCACACCATCAGGAGGTTTCATAACTAGGCATAGAACCCATGGATATTTCTATGAGTCTGAGTGCAGTAATGAGCATACAATAATGGAGATAAGAAACAGAAGAACTAAATCTCAGCTCTGTCCTTGAATGGCTATATTCTGACCTGGACCAAGTTCCCTTCCCTCTCTGGATCCCAGTTTGCATATTTGTACCATGAAGGCCCTGAGGCTCCTGTTGTGCTCTGTGTGATTCTACGAGGAAGCTTGAAAGCAACAGCAACAACAACAGTGAAAGGGAAGCTGAGGGAGACAGAAATCCAAGCGTACAATATGCAGAATTTCTAAGACTACTGAAGATGATTGAAAAACAAAGGTTGGGGTTAAAAAAAAAAAGAAGACCAGAAAATTCATCCTGAGGTCAGGTTTGGAAGATCATTTATGGCCTAGGTGGTGCCCCATTGCAACAAGATCAAAAGCAGCACAGTGATGCAATCAGCTATTTGGATACAGATGCTGGTCTCCAAGTTCCCACATGGGAACATCTGCTGGGGACAACCACTTGACAAATAAGCAGGCAATTAGGTAGCAGATACGTCTGTGCCGGGAACATGAGACCACCAGCAACGGGGAGGCTGCAGCAGGGAAGGAGGGCCATGCTGGGGAAGATAGATGCTCTTATGTTCATGTGAGAGTCAGACTAGCGAAGGCAGGAGAAGGGAGATAAGGTCAGGGACAGAGTTCAGCTGAGGATCGCTGGCTACTAGTTTTGGGGCATGGTGTCACGATTCTGAATCTTGGCTATACATTGCAATTGCCTGCAGATTTTAAATAGCCTGATGCTCAGGCTGTATCCCAAAATAATTCAATCAGAGTCTCTTGAAATGTGACATAGGCAGCAGTGTTTTCTAAGGTTATTCAGGTAATTCCAATGTGCAGCTTAGGTTGAAAAGCAATGATGTGGAAGGCTACAAACTTAACTAGTAGGATTGGTGGCATAAAGACAGTGGTCTATATAAAGCTATCTTTATTCCACAATGTTTCTCTTTGGAATAACTCCAAATATGCCTTCTGAGTTCATCAAATCCTTAGCAAAGTCCATCTCCTCAGTGAAACAAATGCAAACGACTTCAATCTCTGCTACTGGCTCATCTTTTTTATTATTTTTATTATTTTTTTGCATGAGAGTTCATTGTTTTTTTTTCCATTTTTTAAATTTTATTGTTCAAGTACAGTTGTCTGCCTTTTCCTCCCACCACTCCCCCCCTACTTTGGCCATCCCCACCTCCCTCCCAATTCCACCCCTCCTTGGTTTTATCCATGTGTCCTTTATAGTTGTTCCTGAAAACCCTTCACCATTTTCCCCCCATTATCTTTTCCCCCCTCCCCTCTGGTTACTGTCCATTTGTTCTTAATTTTCAAGGTCTCTGGTTATATTTCGCTTGCTTGTTTGTTTTGGTGATTAGGTTCCACTTAAAGGTGAGATCATATGGTGTTTGTCTTTCACCACCTTCAACAAGTTGGTTCTCTTTCCAAGATTTCGTTACCTTATCTGTTGTCCTACAGGGTTATTTGCTGGGAAATAAAACGTGATTGTGTATACTTAAGTGTTTAGAACAGGCCCAGAACATAATAGGTGTTAAATAAATGTGGGTTGAACTACAATCTGAGTCATAGAAACAAAACAAAACAAAAAATTTGAGCGAGTCAGTGTAGGCATTTTTCTTGATGCTATTCTCAGCCAATCTGTCACCAATCTTATAGATATTGTATTCCAAATATTTCTCAAGCCTGTATTTTTTTCTCTCCACTCTCACTGCTAGGGTTCATTCTTACCATCCCCCACTGGAAGGATTGCAACAGCCAAGAGCTGCTGTTCCTAAGTGCTCTATACCACCAGACAAGCAGCATTAGATCTGTTTTATATCCCACAGGTAGAGGAACTTGCAACAGACAAACATCACCTCAGAGCAAAACCTTCCAGGGATTCTCTGCTGTCCACAGGACAAAGACCAAGCTCTTTAACTTAGCATGTAAGTCACTCTATGACCTTGTTCCTGCCAATCTCTCCGTATTTACCTGCTTTTATAGCTCTCTGCTCTCCCTCTCACCCACCATAGCCAAGTTCATATCCAAATGCTATCAATATTACTGTATTTTCCTCTGCATGCATTTGGAGGTATTACACATCAGGCCCTTTTCTTATGCTGTTGTTTACCTTAGATTACCTTTCTTACCTCATTCTCTGCCTAGCTAACATCCATCTATTCTTTAAGCTCACTCAACTCAGGTACTATCTTCTTCAGGAAACCTTCTATGAATCCCGTTGCCTTGATTTACATTAGATTCAAGTCCTTGCATTTCCCTCTATCATAACACTTCACATTTTTTTTCTGGAATTTTCCAAACACATTTCTGAATCTCAACCAGTAGACTATTAGTTCTTCCATTCAGAGACCATCTCTGATCCTCTGCTATACATAGTCAGGATGTAGAGTATATAGATGCATGCTTTGATCCAGAGTTGATGCTCAATCATTTATAAAGTTGTATCCCAGTGAACCTGAGACACTGTAGTAAGCTGTGTTTCCAAGGAGGAGATTGCTTGTTCTCCGGTGTGTTCTCTTGCAGTCACCCATGAGGAAAGGCCAGAATCGAGAGGTCTGGGTTCAAACTCTGCTAGTCAGTTAGTGCCTAACTAAGGCCAAGGTCCTAAAGGTGGTCCTCTGGGAATCTTTGGCAGAGAGGAATGGAGCCATGCAGGAATAGATCTTAGCCTTATTACTTTCCTCTGAACCAAACTGACTCTGAGTAATGCCTTTGAGATCCTGACCACATCCTCCTCTTCCATTGCCAAAAACAAGAGGCTAGAGATAAACCATAGCTCAAGCTCCAAGAATTTGGGGAAGGTGACTCGCTTGCTGGGTCAGGGCCATATTTTAGGAAGGCTCCTTCAACTCCCTTGAGTTTTAGATTAGACTGTGCCCTTCCAGTCTTATAAAAAATGGGCTGTCAACAGCAAGTCAGAAAATATTAATGAGGTGGGCAAGAGATGCCCCCAAAGGGGAAGGATTGTAGAAATCACTGAGAAAACACTCAGGATGACATTTCTAAAGAGTTTACCCTCTATTTCTAGTTAATGTTGACTCCCCCCAACTGTACTGGAAATATTTAGATTTCATATTTGATTTCAAAAAATTAAGCATGATTTGAATTGGAAGGGATATTAGAGATAATCTGAGCCAATCCTAGAGCTTTTGTTTTTCTGAAGGGAAATAGGGGATTTTGTTTTCCTGGCTGCCTAGTATTTAACGTCCTCTCGTTAACCAGACTCCCATTTTCCCTTGGTATTAGAATTTAAAGATGATCCCTAAGATTCCTGCTCCTGTATACATTCCCCATGCAGCAGAACAGATGGAATATAATGACATATCACTCTCATAATTAAATTAGCAATCAGTCAACTCAAAAGGGAGATTATCCTGGGTTACCCTGATCTAATCAGACAAGCCCTGTAAGAGAAGGTAAAGTGTCAGAAAGATGCTCCTGTTGACCCTGAATAAATAGAAAACTGCCACATTGTGAGAGGATTGGACCATGTGGCAAGAACCTGAGGGTGGTCTTCAGAAGCTGAGAACGATCTTTGGCCAAGAGCTAGCAAGAGAGTAGGAGCTTCGGTCACACAGCCAAAAGGACCTGAATTCTGCCAACAACCACATGAGTGTGAAAGAGAACTCTGGGCCTCTGGTGAGACCAAAGCCCTGGCCGACTTGATGATTTCAGCCTGGCGATGCCCTAAGCAGAGAGCCTACTGGTGCCATGCCTAGACTTCTGACTTACAGAAACTATGAGATAATTAAATCACATTGCTATACTGTTAAGTTTGTGGTATTTTGTTTGAAGCAATAGAAACTAATACAGGGTCCATTCCTTTACTGTTGGCTATTTGAATAGGACTATCTCACCTCCATCGTCAGCATGGCATGGGATCCAAGCTTCTGCTTAGCAGTGTCCTACCCTTCTGTCCATGCTGATTAACTAAGATTGCCATGTAAGCTAATTTGTGCCTATGAAAATCAGGCCTAAGGCTTTCATTGGATCTGTATAGGAAAGAAAAACACTCTTTTTTCACAGAAATTGAAGCTGAGGGCATTTAGCTCTGGCGCTTATGTCAACCATATTGCAGCCATGTGAAGTTTGGGAATGAAGCCAACATGGAGAACAATTTTGAGCCATGGAGGAAAAAAAAAAACAGATTTCTTTGTACAGTATTTTGAGTGCTCAATCAATCTGAGTCTCAAAGAAAGAATACCTGTGGAGATTTTAATTACCTAAGCCCACAACCTCCACATTTGGTTTAAGAGTGTTTAAGACTAGAGTGCTGTGCCGTTGCAGTAGAAAATGCTCTCTATGAAATCGGGGACCACTTGGGGCCAGAGAAGGAATATGCTGACTCAACCATATAATGTGCAAGTTGCAAGTATGACATAAAAGGAGCCAGGTCTCCTGCTGCCCAGTCAAAAGGACGCATCAATGCCTCTTTGCTATGATGACTTCCTCTCTGGGCATCACACATTATTGATTTCCCAAGAACAGACTACAACGGCAACGGCAGCAACAATAACAATACGTGTAGTTCGATAAGTGTTTATTATGGCCAAGCTCTTTGTTAGGAAGTTTATATATAGTATTGGATTATATATTCCCATAAACCTTATGCATTTTGAATATTACTTTAAAGATGACAAAAGTAAAGCTCAGAAATGTTTTCTTACATGAACAAGGTCACATAACTAGCAAATAGAGGAGCCTGGACTTAATTCTTATCTGTCTGGCCCAAAGTCTAGTCTCTTAACTACTGTGTTAATTGTTGCTAGGATAAAACAGAAACAAAACAAACCTGGGGAATGTTTCTTTATTACTTCAAACTTGTGGTAAGAATATGTCATTAAGGATCTTTTTTGATTAATACAGATCCACAAAGAGTGGTGTGTAATTCTCAGCCAAATCAGCACTTTCATGCTTGAAGAAATCTTTAATCTCTAGCATTGGAATATTAAATTGAACACCTCTTTTCCCTCCTTTGTTTTAAAGACTATGCAGTAAGTATATTTGGAAGGAAAAAATGCAACTCATGTGAGAAAAAATTACAAACTAGCAGCTGGGACTCTTATATTTAAGTCCCTATTCTGCCTGTAATTCCCTGTGTGATCTTGGGCAAATCACCTCTCTCTACAGGCCTCAGTTTTATGGTCTAGAAAATAAAGGAATTTACATTAAAATTGAGGAACAGCTTTTGCATGTAGAAAACTTTGTTTGGTTATAAAGACATTTTGGTGGAACTCCAAATATTCCATAAACTTTTTTACTCTAATTCGGATCTCTCGACTGGGTCCTGTAATATCTCAGATATTCAGCCACAGAAATGCCACTATGCCCAAAGTATCTGTTAAGTATTCACCTGTTAAGAAGCTTATGACATTGCATACAGCATGTTGACTGTCTAAACACACATCACCAATGAGGAAATAGAGCTACAAAATGTTAAGTAACTTCACCAAGGAGCAGAGCATAAACACAGATCCGTCTGACTTCCAAAGCTTGTCTACAAGACAAACTTCTCCCCATCTGATCCCCACCCCATAACAGCTTCTTGAGTTTTAATTTTTATATATTCTTGTAAGTTATTTGAAGCATTTTCTGGATCCAGACAAGCCACAAGTCAAATGAAGTAAGTCCTTTCAGAGTCCAGAGACAATAAGGGACCACAGTACCTAAAAGGATAATGAAAGGGATGCTTATCCTTAAATCAAGTCTTTACTGATTTCCATTTTCCTTTGCATCTCAATAGTACCTTTTATAGAAAAATAAGCTTTATTTTTCAAAAACATTTTAGAATTACAGAAAAAGTGCAAAGATAGTAGAGAATCAGTTTCCTCTATTTTAACTACTTAACACTTAATGTGATACATTTGCTGCAAATAGTGAGCCAATAGTGATACATTATTATAAACTAAAATCCATACTGTACTAACATTGTCTTAGGTTTTACCTAATGTCTTTTTTTCTGCTGCAGGATCTCATCCAGGATACCACATTACATTTAATTATCATGTTTCCTTAGGCTCCTCTCTGCTGTGACAGTTTCTCAGACTTCCCTAGTTTGTAATAAACTTGACAATTTTGATAAGCACTGGTCAAGCATTTTGTAGAAGGTCCACAAATGAGAAGTTGGTGTTTTTTTATGACTAGATTGGAGTTACCAGTTTTGGGTAGGTAATGTGCCATCCTCATTACATAATGGTAAGGCTTTACATGATCAAAATGATTTATGCTGTTGATCTCGACATTGATTACCTGGCTCAGGCACAATGGTACTTTATAAAAACTCTAGTTCCTACCTGCTCTGAGTTCTTTCTTCCATTCTCTATCTGGATTCTATTTGAGCACGGCTTCTCTATCAGCCTGCCCTAGATGTCTAGGAGATACGATCTTAGCCAGAAGGAGCCTATTCCAGGCTAGTGACGGTGTTGGCGGGGGTAGGGTGGGGGGAGCTGGAATTTAGAGGCACCTGAAGAGGAGGTTTGCTTGGCTTTCCTGACATTTGTCTTGTTGTTCGTGTTTTCTATGGTACAATTAACCCAAGAGGTTACACTTTGAATCTGTTGAAGATCTAAGGGTGTTGAAGAGCTAATGTATGGCAATGCAGGGTTTTATTTGTTTTTTTTCTGTCTTTGTTTTGTTTTGTTTGACATCAGATGAGGAAATCAGAGACGTGGAATCTGCTTGGGTTTCCACTCAGTACCAGGGAAAGCAGACAGGCTTTCAGAACCTGGTAACATCTTACATTCACACAGAACTTTACCTTTTAAAATGCTTTCATATATTTAATCTGACCCCCAAATCCTGCTCAATAAATACTTTTTGAATAAAAGAAAGAAAGAAAGAAAGAAAGAAAGAAAGAAAGAAAGAAAGAAAGAAAGAAAGAAAGAAAGAAAAAAGTACATTTCCAGCCAAAGTAAATTTCTAGCTTAGGACAGCACTGTGAGATGGAAATGATAAAGAGGTTAGATTAGATGGAACTAGGTTTGATTTCTTTCTCTGCAGCTTACTGGCTCTGGGGTCTTATATATGACAGTTGATTTTCATGGGATCTGCTTTTTACTGTGTGTCTCATATCTCAAGACAAGGTAGAGAGTTCAAGGGAACAATGTGCATAGAATAACTGACACAGAAATGGCCCCCTATATTTTGTTACCATGTAGAATTGGAGTAGCAAAACACTGAATACTATATGTCAACATGGATGTAGTAAATTAATAATTACAGTCCTCTTTAAAATAATATCAAACACATAAGCTCACATAAGGGAAGGACTATTTGTTATTTTTATCATTACCACTTGACAAAATAAGGAACTGAGGGTCAGAGAGGTTAAGTAAGTTGAATGAGAAAGGAGCCAAAATTTTAACTCAGCTCTATTTGACTCCTGAGTCTGTGTAGAAAAGCACTAGGTCATAACTGTACACCCATTCCTCTTCGGAAGAGAACTTCCTTGTCTGATGTAGCTGCATTGCCCTGTTTGGGGACTGCTTTGGGTATGAAGCACAGCCATCACTTTTAATGACTCAGTCTACTCTGGTCTGAAGTATACCAGATCCTTTCTAGGAGAGCAGAGGGGAACTAAATATTCCCTAAAAATGGAGATCACTTTGTTTCTCTGGAAAACAAAATCTCATTTTATAGCCACACTGTAGAAATCACTCTAGGGATCATTTTATTATTATTTTCTTCTCCTTTGTTTCTTTCATTAAGAGAAAAAGAATCATAATTGCTAAGATTTATGCAGTAAACTCTTCTCTAGAGGATTTCGAACAATTCTGCAGTTTCTTAACCTCCTCAGCCATCCCCTCAGGGTCCCTCCAAATTACTGTCTCATGAAAGAAGGAGTACCCAGCCTTGTCGGTGGGGGGGGGGAACATTCGACCATCTTTCAGATATATCATATGCCTAAGAGATGAGGGGGAGTGGAGTGGGGGTATCCTCAGCATTAGATCATATGGTTTGTCCCAACACTGGGAGATTGTTCTCAGTTGGATATCTTCAGTGCTCTGAATGGTCACCAAACTAAAGAACATCACATCTGTTATTTGAGGCCAGGCTTGAGCATCAAGAGGTATTGATGGAATAGGTATTGCTTTTATTTTTTAGATTATCAATGGCAAGCTTGTTAGGTGGGGGTCAGAGAAACACAGAGATTATCATTCTGTACATGTTATTAAGACTGAATTATGCTGACCTTATGATCTGGAGCAGACACCTTATGCCCACTCCCTATCCCTAGCCAGTGGGAGAAATGGTAATTGAAGGAGGAAGAAACAGCAGCAGGGAAGATATGGAAAGATGGAGGAAGATCTTCCTCTGTCCTTTCTGCCTTTGTGACCAGCAACATCCCCATCCATCTCCTAACACAGATCTCAATTCTTCCCCTCCACGTGCAGTGTAGCTGAGGACTTAACCTTCTCAGACAGTGGTAGAATTGGTTGCACTGTCTCTGTTATTGCATTTGCAGTGGGTGTACAACATGTCTTCATTAACTCTCCATGACATTCAGAATAGGTTAGGATTAAAAAGACACTCGATCAAGAAGGAAAAACAGGCCCCCTCCCTCCCATCTCCAATCCCAAGCATTCCCCAGGGCATGTATTAATGACTGAAGATGAATGCTGGACCTCCATTCTCAGCAGGGGCTTTTAAATTGTATTGCTGTGTCCAGTCAGAAGATGGTGCTTCATCTTGCAAAATGCTAAAGGAGTCTCAACCAGTAGCGGAGGTAGCAGCTAACAATGGCCTCTCTTTCTGAGTGTCTACAATGTGCCTAGCATTGTTAGATTCTGTTCATGAAGTAGCCCATATAATCCTCCCACCTACCCTACGAGACACATTATTATTTCCATTTGCTAGATGGGGAAACTGACTCCAAACACCATGCTATTTCTAGTACAAAAGCTGGTTCCCTTGTGGTTCAGAATGGAGACAGGTCTGTAGTTCCTCAAAGTGACCATGTGACTAGGAAGACACTGTCACAGTGATCTCCATTGTTAAAGCCAGATGGAAATGGAGATGATGGTTCTCAAATCCCAGTCATGAGTTAACCTTCTCAGGAAGGTTTCCTGGCTGCAAACAAGATGGAACTGTTTTGTATATGTATTAGAGGATGTCCCTACTGTCCACAGAAAAGACAATGTCAAGGTGGAGTTGACCTGCATTTGCTTAACTTCTGTGTTGTCCAAGTCCCTATTTTCTCATTCTTGCCCTGTCTCACCTAAGCAATGATCAACATTTCATAAATGGAGCTACAGCGATATTAAGAGTCTAGAAGGGAAACACTTGCCAAAAGTGTTTTCTCTGGGAAACACTAGTCTCAATGCTTGCTTTTGGAAAACACTTTCTCAGATATCCTAA
>VMDR010016128.1:0-21495 GCA_007922815.1 Macrotus californicus | reverse complement strand
AAGAAAATGAGACGGAAAAAGGTTATTTGGAATACTGCATACTAAAAGTTAGCACTCTGAGGTATGTGCCTCAGGCTCCTCAGATAGGTACACTGCTTTTAATTGTTTTGGAATATATACTAGAGAAAATTTACTGGTAAGTGTAATTCAATAAAAATGTATTTCTGACTGGGAATGGATAGAAATTACTGTGTTATAGCTTCATGTGAGAAGAAAAACTCAAGTATAATGAGCAAAACCAGGATTTGTGATTAGTTTCAAATGAATTGGGTACCTCTCTGACTGTAATTCAGTATTTTGCAATAATAACTGTTAAAGTCCATGTTTTTAGATTATAAAATAGTGAATATACAGCCTGTCTTTGGAAAACATAGCAGTTAGCAGTAGGAAAAATTAACTTTTGGAAGAAAGTACAACCTACCAAATCAGGAATAATTAGCACATGTCAATACAAATTGCTTAATTGAAGAGTAAAATCTTGTTTCTTTAATATGATTTACATGTTCACTGTTTCCTTTCCTGTAATAAAAATAACTGAATTTCTTTCAGGTTATATACCACCTTACAATGCCACAGTGGTTCAGAAGCTGTTAGATCAGGGGGCTCTGCTAATGGGAAAAACAAACTTAGATGAGTTTGCTATGGGGTAAGTAAAATTGAAATGCTCTTCTCTTGTATCTTTCATCCGTGTCTTTAATTTCATTATGTAGGAAAGTAGCAAGGTGATTTTCTTTGAAGACCCTCATGCCAGTTTCTCAGTCCCTCTATGAGATGATGTTCTGCTGTCTAATAATTATATGGTCATGTCTCTTTTTGGTTTTAGTTTGCGTTTCCCTGATAACTAATAATGTTAAACATCATGTATTTTGCCACCTGTATATCTGAAGAACCTATTCAAATCTTTTGCCCTCAACCCATTTCTTTAATTGGATTGTTTGTCTTATTGAGTTGTAAGAGTTCTTTTATATATCCTGGGTTCAAGTCCATGACCATACAGGTGATTTGCAAATATGTTCTCCAAATCTCTGGTTTGTCTTTTCATTGTCTTGGCACATAGTAAATACATGTTGAATGGATCAGTCCATGGATGTAAAATCAAACATAGGTTATTAGGACGTCGCCTTCAAAATGATCAAAATGAGTGTCATCAGTGAGGCTGAAATGAACATCGTGCACCTCCAGATGGGGCCCCAGAGAAGCACACCATCATCCATGTGATTTTCCAGCCGAGGCTGTGTGACCTACGTAATAACAAGGAAACAAGGACAAACCTGAAATGAGAAAAGACAAATCTGAAACCAGAACCCTTCTATTAAATGTCAATATCAAGAAACAATGAAAGGTGGTGAAAATGTTCCAGATTAAAAGAGGTTAAAAAACAAAACCTAAAATTTACAGAAGAAAATGTAGGAGAAAATCTTTGTGACCTTTAGTTAGGTAAAGATTTCTCAGAACATATAATGTACAGTTTATAAAATGAAAAATTGATAGATTGTACTTCATTAAAATTAGTAACTTCTGTATTTTGAAAAAACACTTTAAAAATGAAATAGCAAGCTACAGACTGAGAGAAAATATTTGCAATGCATATAATTGAGAAAGAACTGGTATCCAGTATATATAGAACCTTTCCCAACTTAGTAATAAGAAAACAACTCAATTTTCTTTTTATGCTCACCCAAGACTATATTTATTGATTTTAGAGAGAGAGGAACGGGGGTAAAGAAAAAGAAACAGTGTGAAAGAGAACCATTGATTGGTTGCCTCCCATACGCGTCCCAACCAGGGATCGAACTCACAACCATTGGCTCACGGGATGACACTCCCAAGTGTCTGAGCCACCCGGCAGGAAACATTTCAGTTTTTTTTTAATGGGTGAAACCTGTAAGCAGACATTTCATTAAGGAAGATATTCAGTAGGCAAATAAACACATAAAAATGCTGGGCATTAGTCATTAGGGAAATGCAAATTAAAAACACAATGAGAGGCACCTATTAGAATGGCTTAGAAGATGACAGTACCAAGTGTTGAGAAGGATGCAGAGCGATCGGATTTCCTGTACAGTGCTGGCGGGGAATTCAGAATGGTACCAGCACTTTGGAAAACAGTTTGGTAGTGTCTTCTGAAGTTAAACATACGCCTCCCATGTGACCCGACAGTCTCAGTCTCGGGTATTTACCCAAGAGATGAAGACGCGTGTTTACACCACAGCACTGGCTCTGGCCTTTCAGTACAATATTTATGGTGGCTTTGTTCAAATTGCCAAAAACTGGAAATAACTCAATGTTCACTGTTTGGTGAATGATTTAAAAAGTTTAAAAAAAAAGGCTTGAGGGACAATGATAACTCAATGTAGACCTGAGAGGGCATAAAGTGCTATAAAGGACATTATTGGATCAGCTGACAAGATTGGATTATGTGCATTCAATTAGATAAACATTTTCTGTTTATGTTAAATTCACTGAGATTGATAACTACATTCGGACTGTATAAAGATTACCCTTAGTCTTAGGAAATACGTACTGAACACGTACTGGAGTGTTCAGGAGGAAAGGGCCATGGCAGTGTAATGTACCCGTAAATGGTTCAGGAGAAGAATAAAACAGTGTGTGAGCACACGAATGATAAAACAAATGAGGTAAGATTATTAACAATAGGCAAATCTGGGTAAAGGGTGCAAAGTGCTTTTTATACTATTTTTATTTTTGTAATTTTTCTGTAAGATTGAAATTATTTCAAAATTTTAAAATATTATTAGCATTCCACTTATCATGCTTTTCTTAAAACTTCTGATTAAAAGAGGGATTGCTTCAGAAGACATTTTACTATTAACTGTTCGAATGTTTGTGACAGTCTTCAACTAGAAGACCTTAATTTACAAAGAAAATCATCTTAAGTTGAATTAGGTGATCAGGTTGGGATAAAAATCTTTGTTTCTTAGCAGACTAGGTTTCTCTACTTTCTATCATAAATGCTCTTACTTTCCATCTTCCACCTCCTCACCCATCTAATTAAAGAAAGCTACATCTAAGCAGGCTTCCTACCTATTGCAATTCAATTTACAGTGGATTATACAGTGTCAGAAGCAAATAATCAGGAGATGAAATTTTCACATAAGATGAAAAGCTTCATTAAGTGTATTGTTTCACTTCTTCATCTCAGCTCTGGGAGCACAGATGGTATATTCGGACCAGTTAAAAACCCGTGGAGTTATTCAAAGCAGTACAGAGAAAAGAGAAAGCAGAAGCCCCGTGGTGAGACTGAGGACTCAGACTGGCTCATAACGGGCGGAAGCTCCGGAGGGAGTGCGGCAGCTGTGTCAGCGTCCACATGCTTTGTGTAAGATATTTTATCCATCTGTGCTTTAAAACCCAGCCTAACACAAATGGCCGTAAGCTGTAGGCAAAATCCAACCATAAAGAAGTTCATACCTTGGTATTTTTGTTTCTTTTTAGTGAGTTATTTGTGCTCATCGGTGTATCAAAATTGTATCTTATGAATACACTCAACTATACACCTGTGTGCATTTTATAGATTCAGCCTTAAGATAACATTTAGAGTCTTCCTGTGTGATACCTGGTTCTCTTAAAAACAAGATTTCTGGGTCTGCAGAATAAAGCAGTTAGCATAAGAGGACTTCATTGAATTTCACTTTTTAAGTAACTTATTTGGGTGTCTGCTTACTGATTGTACAAATATTTAGAGGTTAACAGTACCATGGCTTTAGCTGAATGCTACTGAGTTAAATTGTCAGCTGTGGTTTATCCTTCAGCTAATCCTGACTTTAGCCAAAAAGAAAAAGAAAAAAATGCTCCTAATATGTACCCATAGAATATTTAAAATAGTGTTTTGACAATCAGCAACTAAGAATGTGTATCAGTAAGTAAAGGCTTTTCAAGTTTGTGGAGAGCTGATGTGGAAACTGTCATACTTCATATTTTGAAAGCATCGATCATGCTTTATGTCTTAAGCCCCATTTGTAAAGCATTTCTTAACCCCCTACAGAAGAGTAAATGAAAACTGCTGTTATTACACTTCTCTCTCCTCAATTGTCCACTGAAACTAAGCTCTTTCTGTGGCATTGCAAGCAATAAATTATTTATATTTCTTAAAGCTATGGAGATTTAGACGCTACAGATTTTTTTTTTTTGTTTCCCTGAAATCTTGTTAACAAGTAAAACCATTTCATCACTGTGAAATTTTGTCGCTCTGCATTAATATTAATGAGAGTTCTGGTAAGCTAGGACTGCCAGATTAGGTGCTCTTTCCTATCCGCATCACCCCATTTAGTGCTCATCTTTCTGCATGAGCTTTGAGAAGATGGCATTTTGACACATAATTCCTATGGAAATGTAAGTTTTACTTGTACATAGCCATCAGTGAGTCCTAATAAGAAAATGTATCCTTTTAGAAATTGTGAAAACAACAGTCTGATTTTGTGGCTCAGATGGACTTGGTAAGAAAGGCCATCTAATTTGCATTTTCTGTACAACACCAGGGCCACGTGACTGGTAGGAGCCTTGTCCAGGCCAAAGCTTACCTCTGGGTGCAGTCAGGAGAAGCACAGACTCAGCACAACTCCAGAGTGAATGGGCCCCAAACCGTCAAGTGTTCTGCTTTGTTCCCCGCCCCCCCACCTTTGGATTCGGTCCTTCTGTAATAGTTTTGAAAATGGAGAGATTCTTGGAGTACTCTGCACCACTAACAAGGATGTATACACTAGTATAAACTAGTACGTATAGTATGCCCTTACTTTTATTAAAAGTAATAATTATATTTGTATATACAGGGTGGGGAGAAATAAGCTTTAAGTTGTGAGTACACAAAACAGATTTTACTCTTGTTTTATTATTTATTAATTATTATATTATTTTCCATAGGAACAGCTGTAAACCTACTTTTGTCCCACCCTGTATGTTAGTTGCATCAAAATGTCTGGATGAATGTATATCAAAATTAATCACTAGATTTTTATGGGGGTAGTAATTATAAGAGAAAATTTTACTTTAAATTTTATTTTATAAATATCATACAATCATAGAATATTTTAACTTTTGCAGTAGACATGTACACCTTCCTAATCAGAAAAACCTTTTTTTCTGAAACAGTTTTTTAAATGTTTTTAATTTTTAATTGTAAAATATATACAACAAAATAACAAAATTTACCTTCTTAACCATTTTTTTAAAAAAATGTTTACTGATTTTAGAGAGAGAGGAAGGGAGAGACAGACAGACAGAGAGAGGGAGAGAAATGTCAGTTGGTTGCCTCCCATGCGTGCCACGACCAGGTATTGAACCCACAACCTAGGTATGTGCCCTGACCAGGAATTGAATCCCCAGCCTTTTGGTGTTCAGGATGATGCTCCAACCAACTGAGCCACACTGGCAGCCACACCAGCCAGGGCCATCTTAACCATTTTTTAAAAATTAAAGATTTTTTTTAATAAAGACTTTTATTTACTGATTGATTTTTACAGAGAGGGGAAAGGAGGGGGAAAGAAAGGGAGAGAAATATGGATGTGAGAGAGAACCATCGATTGGTTGCCTCTCGTAAGCGCCCAGACCAGGGGACCGCATCCCAGGCATGCGCCCTGCCTGGGATTCAAGCCTAACCCATCTTATCCATTTCTAAGTATACAGTGCAGTAGTGTTAATACATTCACACTGTTGTGCAGCCGCTCTCCAGAACTTTTTCATTAACAAAACCAAAACTCTGTGCTCATTAAACAGCTTCCCATTGCCTGCCCCCCACCACACCCCCACCCCCCAAAAGCTCCTGGCAACCATTCTTCTACTTTCTGTCTCTATAAATTTCACTGCATATAAGTACAATTAGGCAGTTCTTGTGATTGACTTATTTCACTTAGCATCATGTCCTCAAGGTTAGTTTTGGTGGTGTTTTTTGTTTGTTTTGTTTTTTTAAAGAAAAGCATATACTCAATGGGTAACTCAACAAAACAGTGACCAGACACTTCATAGTGGGTAGTGCAAATGCAAATACAAATTAATGTGAAAATTACTTTAAAACTCACACTAACAAAGCTTTTTAGTTGTCACTTTAACCATACTTAAGAACTGCTAATACTCAGGGAAACATAATGAAACATTAAACACAATCTGATTCACTTTAGTTGGGAATATAAATTGACATAACCTTTTTGATGAGTAATTTGACAGTGTATATTAAGAACTTATAATAACAGGCAGACTCTTTGGCCCATTAACTCTGCTTCTTGGAAGCTAACCTGAAAAATGAGCAGACGTATGGGCAAAGACTCACTTTTAAAGGTGTTTATTTCAAAGTACTTTATTGTGCAGTATTGTCCTAGTTGGCAACAACATGATGTCTAAGTAAATTAAAATACATTTCTGTCCATGATTCTAAATGGGATAGCAGAAGGGCCGTATCTGAATTTCCGGGAAGGGTGTGCTTAGTTGGTAAAAGCATAATGTAAAATTACCATTTAAGGAAGGTATAAGATTTGTATGTATATTGATAAGAGAATGTACTTAAAAATATTTGTTAGAATATAATACATATTTTAAATTTTCAGTAATTTTAATGACATAATAAAAGTCACATGATAAGCGAAAAAGAGATTGAAACGTGTGATTACACGATAACCTGAACTATGAAAGAGAAATGCATTTTTAAAAAGACTGCGATGTTAAATGTCAAGTGTTAACAGTGTTTGCCTCACAGGATGGTGGAATATTTTGTTACCTCTTACCCTTTTCTATATTTTAAGAATTCTCTGAGATGAGCATGTTTTACATTTTTATAATCAGGAGAAAATACATTTTAAAGATAGTCATTTAAAAAGGTAGATTCCAAATGTAATTAGAGATTATGTCATTCATTTAAAGAAAATTCCATTTAAATTTCAGGGCTTTGGGATCAGATACAGGAGGATCGACCAGAAACCCAGCCGCCCACTGTGGGGTTGTTGGTCTAAAGCCCAGCTATGGCCTAGTCTCTCGTCACGGTCTCATCCCTCTGGTGAATTCGATGGATGTGCCTGGAATCTTAGCCAGATGCGTGGATGATGCGGCAGTTGTGTTGGGTATTTATGTGACTCCACGCAGTTTTAGAATATTACAGTTTCACTGGAAAACAGTATGTCTGTCACTCACAAGTAGTTTTCTTCACAGGTGTGCTAGCTGGGCATGACTGCAAAGACTCTACCACAATACAAGGTCCTATTGAACCGCTTGCGCTTCCCAACTTGACAGATGTGCACAAACTCTGCATAGGAATTCCCAAGGTAACTCCTCCTGTCGTTACTTTATGAAAAATACTGTCGGGTCAAATACAGAGCATGCATCCGGGAAACAGACTGGTTGGGTTTGAATCCCTGCTCTGCTACTTTTGTTAGCTACGTGAGCTGAGCATGCGGCTTAATCTCTTTAAGCTCAATTTCCAATCTGTAAAATGGGGATGGTAACAGGGTTGATTTCAGAGGGTGCTGAGGTTTGAATTAGATCATCATCATGGTTAGGTAGCATGTAATGTACAGCCTAGTGACTCTAGTTAGCAACACTGTACCACATATTTGAAAGCAGCTGAGAGCGGATCTTAAAAGTTCTCCTCACAAGAAAAAAAACCGAGTGTGACAGATGTTAACTAGACTTATTGTGGTCATCATTTCTTAGTACATACAAGTATTGAATCATGTTGTACACCTGAAACTAATGTAATAACATTATGTTGTATGTCAGTTACAACTCAGTAAAAATAATTAGATAGTCATGTTAAGCATGATTATTAGATAGCATAAAAGCATATGCTAATTATCATCTAAGCGTAATAATTAGATAGTCTGTAAGAGTTTTCTGTAAAGCTTCAATCAGTAAATATTTTAGGCTTTGTGAGCCATGCAGTCTTTGTCATAACTACTTAACTCTGCCACTGCCTTGTGAAAGCAGCCATAGACCATATATAAACGAATGAGTGTGGCTGTGTTCTAATAAAACTTTATTTTCAAAAATAGCTGGCAAGTCACATCTGACTGATGGGGCATAATTCATTAATCCCTCCTGTAAAAGGCATAGCCCTGAGATGTATTTTGCATAGTAAAGGACCAATAAATGTTACTGATATCACTATGATGATTAGTAGTACTACTGCCTCTATTACAGTAGCAATTGAGTAATTCATACATGAAAGTATATATATTAAATTACTGACCTTTACTTTTTATTTTAAGCTTGGCAATAATTTTTTGGGTAATTTTTTGTTGTGGGAGACTGTCCTATACATTGTCAGATGCTCAGCAGCATCATGGTCTCTACCCCTAGAGGTAGTGCCCCCACCACACCACGCACCCACCACACCACAACCCCACAACCAAAAATATCTGCAGACGCTATCAGTGTCCCCTGGTTAAGAGGCAGAGGATATAATTTCTCTCAGTTAAGACCGTTGCTTTAGAGAAATACTACTTTTTAAAAATCTTCTATTAAAGTAATAGCTGTGCCTTTAAGGATTTAGAGAGAGAACGCAGGTTGTAAAAAGACCACAGACCTACTTTGGAACCCTAGACCCTCTGCTTCCCTGTTATGTAATATTAGTAAGACTTAACTTATCTACTCTCAATATTTTTCATTAAAAAAATGAAAGATAATGCCTACATCATAGGATTGTTAAAAGCATTAAATTAGAAAACCTTTGAAAAAAGCATCCAGCAGAGTACCCAATATGTAAGGAACATTTAACAAATACAGGGTCCGGCAGAAGTAACGCCTGCTTGAGTGTGGTTGGTAGGGTAATAATATGCGTGTAATAATGTATAGTTTTAATTTAAACATTTCAACTAAAATGTCATATGGTGTGCTTGAGTGTGATATTGTTATGTTACAGAATTACGTGCTTATGATGTTGTAATTAAATAGGGGTGTTATTTGTGCCAGACCCTGCACGATTTCCCGAACCAAGTCCGTGATATTGTTATGCCCAGCTCGTACCTAGTACAGTGCTCACCATGCTGTGAACACTCGGAAATTAGTTCAGTCTTCCTGGCCACCTCCTAGCGGTTTGACCACATTTGCTAATGTATTGCCAAAGGTCCTGTTATCTTTATAAGTTATCTATAAAGGTATTCTAATTCCTGTTTTTTAACTTTTCCCAATAAGGAGTATCTTGTACCAGAATTATCGAGTGAAATACAGTCTCTTTGGTCCAAAGCTGCTAAACTCTTTGAGTCCGAAGGGGCCAAAGTGATCGAAGTGTCCCTGCCTCACACCAGGTATTCGATTGTCTGCTACCATGTATTGTGTACGTCAGAAGTGGCATCAAACATGGCAAGATTTGACGGGCTAGAATATGGTAAGATGGCTGTGTTTTGGATTTTTAAGGTAGTTGTCTCAACATTTGAAAGATTCACTTATTAGTGGAAAAAAATGATTACCCAAGATAATATTAATGATTTAAAGAAGTAAATCAGTGAATCTTTTATTATTTTAGCATTATACTTACACTATTCATCACTGATACCTCTGTTCAGTTCACCTTTCTGGACCAAATACCTCGAAGGGACAGTAGCTTATCTTTGTATTCTCTAATATAGGGCTTAGCACATAGTAAGTGCTCAGTAAACATTTCAATGAATGAACAAACAAACAAACATGAGGGAATGAACAAATGATGTCTCCCTCTTGGTTATTTTCTTCTCTCTCCTTGATTCCTGACTGGTCAGTCTGTCACAAGGGAAATAAAGAACTAAAGGCAGTCCCCACAACTTTAGCATTGGTCAGAAATGTAAACTAAGTCTGCGTTTCAGCCAGACTTCCTTTTCAAGTAATGTTTCTCTCTTTTTTGTTTTCAGGTCACAGGTGTGACGTTAATGTGTCTACTGAAGCCATGTATGCTGCAACCAGGCGAGAAGGCTTTAATGATGTGGTGAGAGGAAGGATTCTCTCAGGAAACTTTTTCTTATTAAAAGAGTAAGATATTATTAAAAGAATTTTCCCCTTTCTTAAAAACTCAATGGCAAAATAGTAGCAGGTCCTATGAGGTGAGGTGTTTGCTAAAGAAGCAGAACCCTATGACTTGAGTTACAAATCATAATTTAAGGTCTATTTATGGTACTTTTGGTTCCTGGTTATTCAGAAACAAACAAAAAGTAATTGATGTTCTAGTTAAATAATTAATACAGACTAATTAGGAAGTCCTAAAGGACTTTGGCCTCAATAAGTGTCCTCTGTTATTGCCACATTGGCTATAAGAGCCTTATAGTATATATATATAGTATATCTAGTTAGAGTCTTAAGTAGGAGGTTACATTGAAAAATTTAGTAAATCAACTTAGTTTTCCCTTCTATTATATATATGTATATATCTGTTTGCTCCAAGAAAGAATTCTAACTGGCCAAGTATGGTTACCAGGGCTGGGAGAAATGGGGAGATGTTAGTCAAAGGGAGAAACTTCCAGTGATAAGATGCATGAGTTCTGGGATCCAATGTACAGCATAGCTACCATAGTTAACGATACTGTATTGTATACTTGAAAGATGCTGAGGGAGTAGATCTCAAATGTTCTCACCACACTCAAGCAAACCCTCGAGGTCTGTGTGCTGCTTTCTCCCACCCAATACTCTGCACGGCAAATTGTGGCTGTGGGCCTCCCCGAACTTCTGATCTAGTTCTCTTTAATTGAGGACCCCCTCCCCTCACCCCTAAACTCTGTTTAGTTTCCTCCTCTCAAAGTTGAGGCCTGAAAACTGCCTCCAGGCATTAGTCTGTGGCAGTCGAAGAGCTTCACTTACTTGCTCCCCTTCTCTCAGAGCTCCTTCCTCGGAATGCCTGTCGTCTAAGGCCTGAAAGTAGTGGTTTCATTGTCTTGTTTTCTAGGTGTTTGATATGCAGGGTAAGTCCCATTCCTATTACTGTGTCACTGATGGAAGCAGAAGTTCTGCTTTTGAACCATATTTAAAGGAGGAAGAAATTTAATAGGAAACAGAAATATTTGGCCCTGGCTGGTGTGACTCAGTGGATTGAGTGCTGCCAGCCTGCAAAGCACAGGGTCACCAGTTCCATTCCCAGTCAGGGCACATGCCTGGGTTGCGGGCCAGGTCCCCAGTTAGGGGCACGAGAGGCAACCACACACTGATGTTTCTCTCCCTCTCTTTCTCCCTCCCTTCCCCTCTCTCTATAAATGAATAAATAAAATATTTTTTTAAAAAGAAAGAAAACAGAACTATTTGTTCTTTTATGAAATTCAGGTTTTAGGAATGCTGTTAACATATTATTTAAGCCATCAACTGTTGTTATTGTTTAAATGATGGGCAGTGCCTGCTTCATCTCTGTGTTTAGGACCTGTGGTCAAATGATGGCAAGGACATCTCTTATTTCCATAGCATTCTCTTAGGGTCAAAGGGTTCCACATTTTTAATTTATTACATTCGGTCCGCGGTAAGACTGGGGTTGTGATACTCATTTTTACAGATGAGGAAATTGAAGTTAGAATAGATAGTACTTTTGCTAGCCTTCATTAGTAGCTTCAAGAGATTTAAAGAGCATTTTCTTTTTCTCTTTCTTTGTATGATTGACTTATAGTAACACCTATGTCTGGCTAATTCATTAATCTTTTCAGTAAAGTGTCTTTTCTTGAATTGCACATTTCCATCCTGGGCTGTGCCTGTCCATAAAATACAGAATTGCAAACACAGCATACTTTCCCCACTTTCTTTTTTCATCTTTTTCTTTTTAAGTCTTTATTGTATTTTTTTCCATTACCATTTAGTCCCCTTATACCCCTCCCCCCAGCAATCACCACACTGTGGTCCATGTCCATGATTCCTTTTTCCTTTTCGCTCAATCCCTCCACCCCTTAAACTCCCCTCCCTCAATCTCCCCCCGTCCACTAGCTGTCATCTTGCTCTCTATTTATGAGTCTGTCTCTATATTCCTTGTTAGTTCATTAGATTCCACATATGAGTGAAATCATTTGGTATTTTCTTTCTGTGACTGGCTTATTTCACACTTAGCATAATGTGTTCCAGACCCATCCATACTGTCACAGGGTAAAATTTTCTTCTTTTTTATGGTGGATTAGTATTCCATTGTGTAAATGTCCCATAGTTGTTTTATCTACTCATCAATTGATGAATACTTAAGCTATCCATATCTTGGTATTTGTAAATAACGCTGCAATGAAAAGAGGGGTGGTTATGTTCTTCCAAATTAGTGTTTTGGGTCATAGTCCCAGAAGTGGGATCCATTGGGTTGAAAGGCAGGTCCATTTTTACTTTTTTGAGGTATCTCCATACTGCTCTCCACAGTGGCTGCACTAATCTGCTTTCCCACCCACAGTGCAGAAGGGCTCCCCTTTCTCCACATCCTTGCCAGCACGTTTGTTGTTTTCAGAGCTCGTTTCCTAGTGTCTAATTCTGATGGCATGTTAGAATTTTGCAAAACTTCAGAATCCTTATAATAACTAGTTATAATTATACTATAGATGAAGTAAGACATTATAATAGAAAGGATTGGAATGAGCCTCCAGGGACCCAGTTCTAGTTCTTCCTCTAACCACTGCCAGTCTCTAAGCTTTGCAAAATCATTTACTTATTATACTTGGCCTCCCTCACCTGAAAATGAATGTTCTGGTTTAATGGTGTCCCTGGAAGTGTTAATATTTTGTGATTATATATTCAGAATCTCATCCGGTAGTGAGTTCTGATTGATTAAATTCCAGATCTATAAATTTTGAATAACATCACAGTTGAACAAAAGTCATTTTTACATGTCATTAGGTATCTACGTGGTGCCTGCTCATGAGAGCTGAGAACCCAGTGATTCTTTAAGCCTTATGTATGAGAATCATTCAAATAAATAATAAAAAGCCCTTCAAATAGCATCCTTTTTTCCACAGAAACTATGAGAATTATTTCGTCAAAGCACAGAAAGTGAGACGACTCATTGCTAACGATTTTGTGAACGTTTTTAACTCTGGAGTGGATGTCTTGCTCACTCCCACCACCCTGAGTGAGGCAGTGCCATACGCGGAGTTCATCAAAGAAGACAACAGAACCCGAAGTGCCCAGGATGACATTTTTACGCAGGCTGTAAACATGGCAGGTAAGGATTCTTCAAGACTGTTCTGGTTTTCTTTACATTCTTAGGTAGGTAGGTACCCTGGTCTTCAGCTTAGGTTCTAGCTAGATCGTTTCCTAAAGGCAATTGCTGGTCCTTCTGGAATGCTTAGAAAAGTGTGTGTGCGTGTGTCAGTGTGTGTGGTATACATGTGCATAGGTACCCACGTACTTGTGTTCAACACACACACGTATTCAGAATCATTCCACTAAGCAGCATATTATTTAACTTTTATTTAAACATTTTTCAAGCCTACAGAAAAGTTGAAAAGTAGTGTAATGAATACCTATATGCCCTTTGCCTGGATTCATCCTTTTTAACATTTTGCCTCATTTGCTTTTTTGCTTTTCTTTATTCCCTTCTTTCCCTCTCTCTCGCCACGTACACATACATATGCACACACTGCACACACATACTACACACACACACTTTTTTAGCTGAATAATTTGAAAGTTTCAACATCATGACACTTCACCTTTACCATGAATCTTTTAAGAATAAATACATCCTCCTATATAATGACAATTCCACGATCACACTTAAGAAAACTAATATAAATACAGTAATTTGCCAAATGTAGTCCACATTTAAATGTTCCTGTTTTTAATTTAAATAATTAAATTTTCTGAATTAATTTAAATTATCAATTGTACCAAAAATGTCTTTTATAAGTTGTTTTTCCCCTGATACATATTTTTGTTTATGATGTCTTTTTAAACCCCTCCAGTTCTCTGTGTTTTTTTAGAACCACATCAGACTGCATTATAATTTTTATTCCAATCATCAAACATAATGTAGACCACTCAAGAGGAAATGGAAGGTCTATTGTACTCACCTCTACTTTTGCTCACTGTATCTCTTTCTCCCTGATGTATCAGGATTCTTTGTTTTATCATATCCTTTCTGTTCAGAGGAATTCCCTTAGCCATTTCTTCATGGTAGGTCTGCTGGCAACTAATTCTCTTTGCTTGCTTGCTTTTCATTTTTAAAGATTGTTTTTTCTATATATAGGATTCTGTTTTGACATTTCTTTTCTTTACACTTAAAAATTGTTGTGCTATACTTTCTTCTGGCCTGCTTAGTTTCTGGTAAGAAACCCCTCCCACAGACACCTTTTAAGTTTTTTGTTTTAGTGACGCTGACTTTCTTGAAGAGTTTAGCTCACTTGTCCTGTAGGATGTCCCACCTACAGTCTGGATCATGAGATTGCTTCCTTGTGATTGGGTTGAGTTAAACATGTTTGCCAGGAATACTACATACCTTTGTATCAGGAAACTAATACTGATTTGTTCCACTTCGGGAAACTAAGTTGAACCCCTGGTTAGGGCATGGCTGCAGATGTTTTCCTTGTAAAGTTACAGTTTTTCCTTTAATCAAGTACAAGCTTTTGGTGAGGTGATACTTTGAGACCATGTGAATATTTATTCCCCAATAAACTTGAACCCAGTTTTAGCATCCGTTGATGCTTCTTGCCTGAATTATTACCTAGAGAATTACAATATGTTACTTTTTCTAATTATATCACTCCTTCTATACATATTAGTTAGCAGTCTTCTCTAAACAATAGCTTTCCTTTTTTGAATTCAATGTATTATAAGCAATTGCTATCACTATTGTTTTTGATGACCAGATTGTCCCAGGTTTAGTCAACAGAAGCCCCTTCCGATTGCATGTGTCCTTTAGACCTATCCCGATTAATTTTGGAAAACTTCCTTATTTTATGGCATAATGATATGTCCCAAGACTTTATACGTTTTCTGCCCCAAACCAGGAATTAAAACTGCTATGAGCTACTATTTCTATCTAATAAATTGGAGAAATTCATAAGCTCAACAATATACTCTATTGGCAAGGCTATAAAAAAGAAACATAACTCATTTTGCTGATGAGAGTTCAAAATGGTACAACTATTTTGGAGGGGAATTTGGCATTATCTAATTACATACTTATTTATCCTTTGATTAAGCAATCCTCTTTGTCTGAGAAACTTTCAAGAATACCAAAAAACAAGGTGATTCACTAGGGCATAGTATGAAATAGCTAAGTACTGAAAATAGCCTAAATGCCCAACCAGAGAAGAATGGTTGAATGAATTATGGTAAACCCACATATGAAATAGTATGCAGCTATGAAAAGGAATGAAGACATTCCTGATAACAGTGAATTTCAACATATACTGTTAACAAAGGAAGGCACAAAAGCATGTATATCATATAACTGTTTTTTAAACCTTATTCTGTCGTGGACCTACTAGCACTGGAAAGTGGAAGGGGTCTCAGCTTCTTAGGGTGGAGAATAATCAACTAATGGGTTTCCTTCCTTTACTCAGGATTGCCCGCAGTGAGTGTCCCTGTGGCCCTCTCCAACCAAGGGTTGCCAATAGGACTACAGTTTATTGGACGTGCATTTTGTGACCAGCAGCTTCTTACAATTGCCAAATGGTTTGAAAAACAAGTACAATTTCCTGTTATTCAACTTCAAGAAATAATGGATGACTGTCCATCAATCTTTGAAAATGAAAAGCTACCTTCTGTTTCTCTAAAACAGTAGTGATAAATACATCAGGCAAATTAAAATGACTTAAAGATTTTATATTCTAGAAAAGTCAAGTGATCTTGCTAAGTTTTTGTAACTTGGTTCATTGTCAACACAACCATTCTTTGGAATCACTTTTTAAAATTCTTGTGATATAGTTAATTATAAATAACTTGCCAGCATTTATTAAGCATCTGCTAAGCACCAAGTCCAGGATTTCCACTATAGCACAAGACCCATGTTCCTGAAAAAATGGTGCATTTTGCAAAAATGTTCATTAAAAAGAACAGAGCTAAACAAGATGAGCCCAAAGAGGTCGAAACTAAGACACACCATAATTAAAATGCAAAAGGTTAAAGACAGAATCGTAAAAGCAGCAAGAGAAAAGCAGTTAGTTACCTACAATGGAGCCTCCATAAGACTGTCAGCTGATTTCTCAAAAGAAACTTTGCAGGCTAAAAGGGACTGGCAAGAAGTATTCAAAGTCATGAAAAGCAAGGACGTACAACCAAGATTACTCTACCCAGCAAAACTATCACTTAGAATCAAAGGGCAGATGAAGAGCTTCCCAGACAAGAAAAAGCTAAAGGAGTTCATCACCAAACCAGTATTATATGAAATGTTCAAGGGTCTTCTTTAAGAAGAAGATAAAAAATATGAAAAATAAAAATGGCAATAAATATTTATCTATCAATAATTGAATCTCAAAAATAAAATAAAGCGAAACAGAAACAGAATCATAGATACAGAGAATGTTTTGATTGTTGCTAGATGGGAGGGGGGTTGGAGGGATAGGCAAAAAGGTGAGGGGATTAAGAAGTACAAATTTGTACTTACAGAATAGTCGTGGGGATATAAAGTACAGCATAGGGAATAGAGTAGCCAAAGAACATACATGCATGACCCATGGACATGGACAACAGAGTGGGTGGGGGGTAGGGTAGAGGGGACAAAGGGGAGAAACTGGGACAATTGTAATAGCACAAATAAAAACAGCTTCATTAGATATATTAATTGTTGAATAACTATGTTGTACACCTGAAACTAACATAATATTTTACATTAACTATATTTTAATTTTAAAAAAAAACAAGCTAGAGTAAAAATAAGTTTAAGGATAAACATCTCAGAACTTACACATCTTTGTAACCAAAACATTAACAAAAACAATAATTGGGACCTCCAGAGATAATCTGAACAGGCAACTCAACACATGACAGAGGCTGCCTCAGGGGATGTGGCCAATTGCACAAAAGCAATAAAAGGAATATTTTCCTTTGCTGAGCAGAGCAGGTGTCAGGAGCTCTGATCACAGGAGCAAGCGCAACTTGCTGGAGCCCAGAGCCATGCAAGCCTGGGAGTGTGCTTTGCCGGGGAGGAGTCCCAGGTGCAGGCCCTCCTTTTATTTCTCTAAAAATAGACGTGCACTGATGGAGAACTTTCATGCAAAAGGTTAGAATTTTACTTCTGCTAGTCCAGAACCCTGTGCCAAGGAACCAAAACAACTCCATGTTACACTAAGTTCATTCTCCTATTAACCAATCACAAATGAGTTCATTGATGTCATAGAAACATTGGTTGTAACCTAACAGACCACACTGGATTTAAGACCTGGTAGCTTGTGAAACATGATTTTAGTGAGAAAGTTTCAACATACAGTAGACTCCCCTTTTCTGAGGGGAGTATGCTCCAACACCCCCAGTAGATGCCTGAAGCCACAAATAGTTCCAAGCCCTACATGTACTATGGGGTTTTTTTTTGTTATAAATTAGGCACAATAAGAGATGAACAACAAAAACTAAAAATAGAACAATTATACTATAATAAAAGTTATGCGAATATAGCATTGTTAAGTAAAGTCAGCCTTACCTGGACACAAGCACTGCGATACCATGCCAGTCACTCTGATAACTAAGAGGGCTCCTAACTAATGGCAAGTGGTGGATACAGCCTCAATATGCTGCACAAAGGGATGGCTTCTGCCCCCACCTGGTCAGATTTGAACGGCTCAAGATTTCATCATGCTGCTCAGAACAGCACACACTTTAGAATTTATGAATTGTGTATTTCTAGAATTTTCCAGCTAATATTTTCAGACTGCCGTTAACTGAAATGACAAGGCAAAACCACAGAGAAGTGGAGACTGCTGTGTACAGGTAACACAGTATGAGCAACTCGTAGATGATTTGGTGAAGATGCCGAAGGGAAGAGGCCTGGGGCCTCCCTGACCCTCTTGACTTTCTTTACAAGTCCTTTTTATTTGGGCCCCTTGAGCCCAAAAAGACTTTTAATAACCACCCTTCTTCAAAATTCTAAAAAAACATAAGTCGGATGAGTATCATACTACCCTCTGTAAAGTTTCACCGACTTCTCTGTCTTCACCAGAACCCCATTGCCGTCACACGTTGATCAGGCATCCTAATTGGACACTTGCATATTGTCAATAAGTGGAAGTAGGAAGCTGAATTATTGTTAATAAAGTCACTTTGTTCAGCAAGCAAAAATCTTTTCTATGCAGGAAGTACATGAGGGGATAGGAGGAGAGGTAAAGCCACTGGAATGGTGCATGGCAGGGGTGCCACCTGCCTGTTAGTTTTCATTAATAGTCTCCCACTCCCAAATACTCAGCCAGAAAACTTCACATACAGACTTTCTGTGCAGGCCCTCATAAAGTTCGACTGAGTCCCTGAAAGGCAGAGATCCGAGAGAGAGAATAGCAGCCCTTTATAACTGCCTTGGTTGAAGGAGCTAGTATGGTGTAAAAAGCAAGCAAATAAAAAAAAATCTTTGCCCCAGTCTTTTTTATATGTGTATAACTTGAAATCACAAATTTTTAAAGAATATCCATGTAATTTCTCTTACAGCTCTCACTCCTGTATCTCTACTTGACCTGTCTGAAAGTAGGGAAGTGAAACAGGTGGACCGTTCTCACATAACAATACCCAACCTGCAGGAAACGGCACCTAATCTGTTTTTCTTTCTCCTCCACCTTTCCGCTAGCTCTAGCAGATCCCATTTTGCCAAATCACCGCCTGGGAGTTTGAGGGGGAAATGGCTAATTAAACGCAGAAACTGTTAGCGGCAAGGCTGCTAGAGCAGAGCCCTCCTGAAAGGCGAAGGTGGCTACGAATGGAGATGA
This sequence comes from Macrotus californicus, assembly GCA_007922815.1. Lineage (NCBI taxonomy): Eukaryota > Metazoa > Chordata > Mammalia > Chiroptera > Phyllostomidae > Macrotus > Macrotus californicus. The sequence goes on along the minus strand of VMDR010016128.1, from coordinate 2,728 downwards.
GTTCCTTGGCAACGCACAGCAAAACTAAGCAAAATTAGAGTGGACAAAAGCATTGCTCAAGGGGAAAAAATGCGATGACTAAGCACCCTGGCACCACAAAACGGAGCCAAGGGAGAAGTAGTGGGCAAACCAGTGTTCCCTGTTGGCCCGCACTCAGCGTCACCAAGAAAATCACTTGAAACCAGGGAGGCAGGATATTCTCTTTGAATGACCAGCTGACACCCACTCATCAGGAACACGGGGGACCTTGTGCAGAAGAGCTTCTAGAAATTACAAAGACTGGTGACTCATATTAGGAAATCACCTGTACCTTCTAAGGTAGACAACTACCTTTCAGGATTTTAGAGCAGAATCTTGAGGACAGTAACAAGAGATCTGGTTACAGGGCTCCAGTGAGTAGACCATTGGGAATTCTGTGAATTGTGTCACACCCTGTTCTGCTCAAAGCAGGGGAGCCGACTGGTGGAATTTTCCCGATCGCTTTTATGATAAACGTTTCCCTCTATTTTTAATCTCCCTTTCCTCGATCATCTGAGTGTGTACACCAGGGCTGAATGTGTGCTGACTGTGCAAACCTGGGATTAAATGTATCCATTGTGTGTAAAAGCACCAGAGGACAGTTAAAAATGCACGGCTTTCCTCAGTCATTCCACAGCTTAAGCAGTGGGTACACTAAACATAAACCTGAAAATTTAATAAAGGCAAATAACACAAGAAGAACCCAGCCAACGTTAGATACAAGTAACAATTGCGAGATTTCAGAGGAGCTTTTTTTTTTTCTTTAAACCTTAATGGAATATAAGTCCAAAAGGATCTTAGGGAGTTTATTAAAAATGTATTATTACAATGGTATAAAAGTAAATAGTTGAGGAAAATCAGCGAAGTGATAAAAGTAGAAAGGATAAAACCAGGATAAGATTAAAAATGTTACTCAAGGCATTTATGCAGATGCTTAAGGCTGTGTGGCGTGGTATCTTTCTCAGTAGCTTTCCTTTGGGTAAAGCCATCAGGTTTAAAATGAGATAAACCTGGGTTTGAATCCTATTACTGTCATTTCTGAGCTGTGCATCCTGTCTGAGCTCCAGTATCCTGAGCTGTAAAATTCAGGTAATATTTGCTCCAAGGGATGGTTGAGAGGATTAAATTTAAATGATGCGCAGATCGCACCTAGGAGGATGCGTGACAGAATAAGCCCTCAATAATTTGTAGCGGTAAATAAATGTGTACAATCATAAATTTATGTTATTTTCTTGTAGATACATGGTAACTAATAGTAAATGGCCAAATTGCAATTTACTGAAAACTTATGCTAGAGATGGGTTATATAGCTCCCTCAGGACCTGGCTTCCTCTGAGGATAAAGCTTAATATACCTGGGAGAACTAATGAATTGAATAATTTTACAGCAATTTCTATGATGAAGAACTGGCTAACACAGGGTTCAAAGACCTGGAGGTCTTCCAAAGGCCCCTGTACTCTGCCCATCAAATCAGGAGCAAGACCCACATGTTCTTTTAAGAATGAAGCCTCCCGAAATACACTTCTGTGGGGACCTTGATAGAGACAAGTTCCTCATAAAACTGAATTCCACTTCAGTGTGTAGATACACAGATATCATTTAGGCCCCACGTTACTACATCTTAGCTGCAATTATTTTAACATGGGCAAGTTTTAAGATTGATGTTTCCAAAGGCCAGCTAGTCCAGCCGTCAGGGGAAATAAGCTAATGAAATGCCCGTGGGGCATCCGATGGTAAGCAAATTCACTCTTTGGTGAAACTTCCAAGATAAATCAGCTGCAAACTAGACTGCAGAATAACATGGTAGAATTGGTGTCAGGTATCTGCCAAGATGGTGACTGACAATTTTAGCATAGTTCATTTAGCAGGACCAGTTCTCATAGAGACCAGTCATGGTATAGAGTTCTCGTCTGTCATCAGCGACAGGGGTGAATGCATCTAAATCATCCAAAACTGGTTGTAAGTCATTAACAGGCAAGCTGGAAGAACTGAGGCTAGAATTCAGAGTTTTAAGACAATAACCAAGGAATTTCTAATATTGGGTTTGCCAAAAAGTTTGTTGGGGTTTTTTTTCTGTAAAAGTGGCTCTAGTAGCACTTAGTTGTCTTAACTTCATTCAAAACAATTTTGTCAGGTTGTATTGTGACAGCTGTCATATCAGCGTGCATTTTAAAAAAATATATCAAAATTCACAAATTTTTGTGTAGCCATTTTAATATTGAATATAGAAGAAAATACTCAACATTTCTAGCATATCATTCTTTATTATTTCAAGAAAGGTAAAAATGCACCCGAAACACAAAAAGAGATTTGTGCAGTGTAGGGAGAAGGTGCTGTGACTGATTGATGTGTCAAAAGTGGTCTGTGAAGTTTGTGCTGGAGATTTCTCACTGGACGATGCTCCATAGTTGGGCAGACCAGTTGAAGTTAATTGAGACATTAATTGAGAGTAATCAACATTATGCCACACAGGAGACAGCCAAATTACTCAGAATATCCAAATCAGTAAAGTTGTTGATGAAAATGAAATGTATCTTTTATTTTACAGAAAAAACTAAATGGACTTTTTGGCCAACCCAATACAATATTCTATCAGAAAGCACTCTATAGCAAGCATGTAAGAAGATATAGAGTACCAAATTACATGGATATTAATTTTCTTAGCTAGATCAGTCTATTTTTCCATAGAAATGGCCACTAGGGTGCAGGT
>VMDR010016127.1:0-21498 GCA_007922815.1 Macrotus californicus | reverse complement strand
TGATCTCCATTTCTGTAATTCTGTTCCTGTTCTAGTTGTTTGCTTAGTTTTTGTTTCTGTTTTAGGTTTGGTTGTTAATAATTGTGAGTTTGTTGTCATTTTACTGTTCATATTTTTTATCTTCTTTTTCTTAGATAAGTCCCTTTAACATTTCATGTAATAAGGGCTTGGTGATGATGAACTCCTTGAACTTGACCTTACCTGAGAAACACTTTATCTGCTCTTCCATTCTAAATGATAGCTTTGCTGGATAGAGTAATCTTGGATGTGGGTTCTTGCCTTTCATGACTTGGAATACTTCTTTCCAGCCCCTTCTTGCCTATAAGGTTTCTTTTGAGAAATCAGCTGACAGTCTTGTGGGTACTCTTTTGTAGGTTACTGTCTCCTTTTCTCTTGCTGCTTTTAAGATTCTTTCTTTATCTTTCATCTTGGGTAATGTAATTATGATGTGCCTTGGTGTGTTCCTCCTTGGGTCCGACTCCTTTGGGACTCTCTGAGCTTTCTGGACTCCCTGGAAGTCTATTTCCTTTGCCAGATTGGGGAAGTTCTCCATTATTTGTTCAAATAAATTTTCAATTTCTTTCTCTTCCTCTTCTTCTGGCACCCCTATGATTCAGATGTTGGAATGTTTGAAGTTGTCCTGGAGGTTCCTAAGCCTCTCCTCATTTTTTTTGAATTCTTGTTTCTTCATTCTATTCTGGTTGAATGTTTCTTTCCTCCTTCTGGTCCACACCATTGCTTTGAATCCCGGTTTCCTTCCCATCACTGTTGGTTCCCTGTACATTTTCCTTTATTTCACTTAACATAGCCTTCATTTGTTCATCTAATTTGTGACCATATTCAACCAATTCTGTGAGCATCCTGATTACCAGTGTTTTGAACTGTGCATCTGATAGGCTGGCTATCTCTTCCTCACTTAGTTGTATTTTTTCTGGAGATTTGAACTTTCATTTGGGCCGTTTTTTTTGTCTGGGCGTGCCTGTTACGTGTAAGGAGCAGAGCCTTAGGTGTTCACCAGGGTGGGGCAACCCACGTCACTGCGTTGTGACGCTGTTTGTGGGGGAGGGGTCCAAGAGGGAACAATGCCGCTTGCTCCACTCTCTGCTGGTTTTCAGTCACTTCGCCCACTACCCACAGTCAAATTGGGCCCTTCTGGTGCTGATTCCCCGGTGGGTGGGCTTGTCTACATTCTAGAACCCTGGGGGTCTCTCTGACTAGCTCTCCTGTGAGGCTGTGAGTTTTTCCCACTGCTGCCACCTCAACCCCCACAGATGTTTTCAATCAGAGGCTTTGAGGCTTTATTTCCCCACGCTGGAACCCTGGCATGCGTGGTCTGTCTCGCTCCCTGGTTGTTCCTCCCAGTTTATCTGCACATGAGTGTGGGACTGCCCAGTCCACCAGCCGCTGTCTTGCTGTGAGTCCTCTCCGCCAAGCTGCCCGTCTCTTCGCCTCCTACAGGTCTGGATCAATGTTTCTTCTTTAACTTCTTGGTTGTCGGATTTCCACACAGTTCGATTTTCTGTCAGTTCTGGTTGTTTTTTCTTTTAAAATTTGTTGTTGTCCTTCTTTTGGTTTTGCGAGGAGGCACATTGTGTCTACCTACGCCTCCATCTTGGCCAGAAGTCCATTTATATTCAAATATTCTTTTTTAATTCTCACCTGAGGATATATTTATTGATTTTTTTTTTTAGAGAGAGAGGAAGAGAGTGAGAGAGAAGGAAACATCGATGTGAGAGAGTAACATCGATTCTGCATGTACCCCAACTGGGTATGTGGCCTGACCAGGAATCAAACTGGCAACCTTTTGGTTTGCGGGATGATGCCCAGCCAACTGAGCCACACTGGTTGGGGCTAGTTTATCTTTTTATTGTTGAGTTATAAGAGTTCTTTATTCTAGATATCAGCCCCTTATATTCTCTTATTCTGTGGGTTGTCTTTTCACTTTCTTGATAGTGTTCTTTGAAGCACAGAAGTTTTTATTTTTAATTTTTTTACAGTTGGTTGAAGATCCATGAGGTTGAAATTTGGAGGAAGGAGAAATTTGGCTAGAAAATCCATGCTTGTTTTAATAGCCATGTAATCAGAATCTATATGCAGATGGCATTTTCTGAAATAGTCTAATATAATCTATATTTCATTATATGGTAGTGTCCTTAGGACAAAGTCTTGCCACAGAATGTTCTCTGCATCTGCAATTAATTAAGCAAAGGGACAAATGGTATTTAAACATCTGAAGGATATCAACACCATTATTTTTCTAACACAAAGTGCTTTTCCCATAATGCATGTGACCACTCTTTTTTCCCTCTGTAGTATTTGAAATGCAAATAAATTCTTAAAGAGGGAGAGTCCTTACCACAGAATTTTAGTTATATCTCTGGAATGTGTCTCAGGTCCCTAAATACCATCTTCCTTCCCTAACTGTTCTTTGAGATTTCACCATGTGTTTTATTCCTTCTACCTAAGGCTTTGTTGTAAAATTGAACAGAAATTCCTGGATAGATGTAACTCACATCTTTCTTTCTTCCTCCTTCTCTTATTTCCCTTCTATCCTTTTGTACCTCTGTTCCTGTCTCCTTCCCACCCAAAATATCAAAAGACTGCAATATTTCTGGTTGAAGTGGGGATAGGGACCTTGAGGCACCTTTGGAACCCTTGCTCGTCCCTTGCCTACTCAAAGCCAGCAAAGCACTTACAAACTCAGGACAGCTCTGGGGCTCCCACTTGCCGACACAGCCATGGTGGGCGGGAGTCTTCCTCACCTCTGCACAGTGCATGGAACACTGTCCGATGCCCTCTAATTGCTCCCACAATGAATTAAATCTAGACATGCTCGCCAAGAATTATGGAATATGAATGTGCTTCACCTGTTGAGCTGGCTAATGAGGAAGTAGTAATTCAAGTGGGAATAAAGTTTTACTTTTAATGGTGTGACGAAAAGTGCTGGGCAGACATGGGTTCAAATCCTGACTGATTTGAGCTGTGATGGGACTTTGTTCAAATCATCTGTCATAGCCTCAGTGTCTTTATCTTAAAATAGGGATAATACTTCATTGGATTGCTGGGAGGAAAACATTTTAAATTGTGATGAGATGTTTTTCTTGTGCTTTTGGTGTCATGAATATTTATTTACCCCTATGTTGTCTTCTATGAGTTTATAGTCTTAGTTCTGACGTTCGGTCTATGATTCGTTTTGAGTTAATTTTTGTGTATGGTGTGAAGAAGGAGTCCAGCTGTATTCTTTTGAATGTGAATATCCAAGTATCCTAGCACCATTTGTTCAAAGGTTATCCTTCCCCCATGGAATTATCTTGGCACTTGGTGAAAATCAGTAGACCATAAATGTAATGGTTTGTTTCTAGACCGTCAATTGTTTTTCACTGATTTGTATGTCTATCGTTAGGTCAGTAAAACACTGTCTTAAATATTGTAGCTTTGTAGAAAGTTTTGACATGGAGAAGTTTGAGTCTTCCAATCTTATTCATATTTTTCAATATTGTTTTGGCTTTTTTGGGTCCTTTGCATTTCTATATGAATTTTAAGATTAGTTTGTCAATTTCAAAAAAAAAAGGCTGGGATTTGATTGAATCTGAGGTTCATTTGCAGAATATTGCTATCTTAATATACAGGGTAGGGCAAAAGTAGGTTTACAGTTGTGAGTATGGGAAACACAGTTTATTTTTATATTAGTATTTATTATTGTATTATTTTTCACATTTATACAAACAACTGTAAACCTACTTTTGCCCCACCCTGTATGTCTTCAAACACATTGGACATGGAATATCTTTCAGTTGATTTATTTCTGTGTATTCTATTCCATTTGATACTCTTGTAAATGGAATCATTTTCTTAATTTCATTTTCATAAGTGTTCATTGCTTATGTATAGAAACACACTCAATTTTTGGATATTAATCTTGTGTTGTACAGCCTTATTGAACCCATTTATTGGTTCTAATAATTTTTTATAATGGACTCCTTAGTATTTTCTCAATATAAGATCATGTCATCTGTGAATAGAGATAGTTTTACTTCTTCCTTTCCAATCTGGATTGCTTTCATTTCTTTTTCTTGCCTAATTGCTCTGACTAGCACCTCTAGTACTGTGTTGAATAGAAGTGGTGAGAGTGACATCCTCCTTTTGTTCCTGGTCAAATTCATGTCTTACGTTAAGCTTTTAGAGAAGATTTTTTTGTTTGATAGAATTCTGTGTCCAGCATTTCCTCTTTTGGTGTTATTGTTTTTAAAAGTAGAAGAACATTTTTTCAGGAGCAGTTGGATTTCATGGAGAAATTCTCTAAATCATTTGTTCTGTCACTCTTGTATTGTACTTGTATAAGCTTTATTTTGAACAGTCTACGCTTACTTAGCAGAGAAACATTTACTTCACTCTTCAGAATTATATCAGTGATTGTTTATTATCTTGGTCTCCTTGTTCAGCTCATTTATTATGCAATAATATTGTAAAATGTAATCCTTTACTATATTTTCTATATAATGTTAGGTGTACTCTTAGAAGAATAAATTTAACAAATATTTTTACCTATAGAAGCCAGAGGATCCAAATGATAGATGATGTCTTAATGACAATGACAGTGACTCTTAGAAGCAATTTCACCCCATATTAATACTACATTGTTTTTCTTTCTAAAATATACCATATAGGCTCTGGCTGGTGTAACTCGGTGGGTGAGTGCGGGCCTGTGAACCAAAGGGTCACTGGTTCGATTCCCAGTCAGGGCACATGCCTGGATTGCGGGCCAGGCTCCCAGTAGGGGGCACGTGAGAGGCAACCACACATTGATGTTTCTCTCCCTCTATTTCTCCTTCCCTTCCCCTCTCTCTAAGAATAAATAAATAAAATCTTTAAAAAATAAAAATTAAAAGAAATGTACCACATAGTAGGCTCTTGATAAAAATTGTTAATTGAACCATATTCAATTACCAGTGCCCATCTACTTGAAAACCTAGATATTCTGATAGTTTAAACTTGTTAAAAATTTAAGATTTTATTTATTTTTTAATGTTTGATATGAATTAGTTTCTAAAACCAGCTACCCAATAAAATACTAAGTCCTTGGTGAACTCTGTAATTTAAAAAGTAGTTTATTTTTATCATTACTCTTGCTAATAATAGCTCTGATTTTTCTTTTGAGCATTTGATGTGCTAGACATAGTCCTAAGTACTTTAATGCCCTATATGTACTAATCCTGTGATAGTCATACAAATGTGTGTGAGGCATTTTACCTATTTATAGATGAAGAGACTGAGGTTCAAAGAGATTATGTTTCTCAGATATGACTCCATCTAACTCCAAATTCAATGCTCTTTTCATGATGTATCCAAATTACTGATGTTTACTTGGGAAGTATGTGTATATTAAATTGGACTTCATTTAAAACATTTCTTTGTTTTCTGAATAGAAAACCTGTTAAGTTATGAAAATATATTAAAAAAAATAAATTGAGCCCTGGCTGGTGTGGCTCAGTTGGTTGGATGTCATCCTGCAAACCGCTGGTCACCAATTTGAGTCCTGGTCAAGGCCCATGTCTGAGTTGAGGGTTTGGTCCACAGTCAAGCTACGTGCAAGAGGCCACTGATCAGTGTTTCTCTCTCACATTGACATTTCTCTCCCTCTCTTTCTCCCTCCCTTCTCCTCTCTCTAGAATCAATTTTAAAAATTAAAAAAGGTTAATTTTTCCCCAGCTGATGTGGCTCAGTGGACTGAGCACCAGCCTGCAAACCAAAAGGTCCCTAATTCGATTCCCAGTCAGGGCACATGCCTGGGTTGTGGGGCAGGTCCCCAGTGGGTGCACCAGAGGCAACCACACACTGATGTTTCTCTGCCTCTCTTTCTCCCTCCCTTTCCCTCTGTCTAAAAATAAATAAATAAATAAATATTAAAAAATTAATGTGAACATCAGTAGTTTCAGGTTAATAAATAACTGAGTAATTTAATTAAAATAATTTTTTTTAATTTGGGAAAAGAAAAAAAGCCAGAAAATATGAATAACTGATAGTGACATTTTGTCTTTGTCAACTCTGCAAATAAACATTTCTTTTGAGAACAGCAACTCCTTTTTATTTTCATTTATAATTTTAATTGTAGGTATGGAGGGTTTGGGTGTTTGGAAATTCAAAAGACTTCCATTATTTTGCTTTACTGTATTTTTTTTAAAGGATCAAGTTGCTGGTGAATGTATTACTGAGAAACAGGACAAAACCCACCCAGGTTTACCTCCACACAGCTCTGGGTCTGAACCTTCCCTGTCTCGACAGCGACGGCAGAAGAAGAGAGAACAGACTGAGCACAGTGGGGAAAAGAGACAGGTTGGACGAGGTCTCTTTGGAATAAGTCACTGTGCTGCTATTGGGGAAGTATACTTGAGGACACCTAATTCAGCTTAGAACGATTAACAGTTGCCCAAGAGGCAAACAAGAAATGCAAGGAACATTTAGAGAAGGGTGATGATGGCAAGATACTAGTTGTCAAATGTCAGTAAGTTAGAAGCCGAGTAAGGATTTTGTCTTCCCTGCGAAGATGGGCAAATCGTTTTGAGAGTTAAAGGAACAGGGTAATGAGTAAATCTCTGACCCTCCCTGTTATATTGATGAACAGTTTCTCCTTTGTCATCTGCATAAAATCATGTTGACACTTCATTTCTTTGTTTTCCTTAAATGAAGTATTACACCATTTCCTGAAGTAACTTTGATAGGCACCCTATCATATGCTTCACTTTTGGCAGTTTCTTTCCCCACAAGTGCAGTGTTTTGAAGTTTCTGAGAGCAGATCACTGCCGAATACACAGGAAACATATTGCCGGGGGAGCTATGCAGGCAGGTTATCATTATCATGTGAATTGATAATCTCACCCTTTAAAAAAATTATTTAAGTTCCAGGAGGCTCCACATCAACTTTTGCCTTCTCTTCCTGCTGTTGGAAAAGTGGGTGTCCTATCAACCGGAAAGGAGGCTGAGAACCAAAGCAGAGTGGCCACCGAGTCTGTGAGCAGTTCAAGAAGCAGTGAGATGTCATCATCAAAGGTTTGTGGGGGATATACGTTGGAGTTTTACAAATCTTATACAGCTTTTTGGTTATAAAATCCTGCATACATTGTGAAATTTGCTATTAAAGCATCTTCGCCCTGCTTTTTGCCAAACACCGGGAGGGATAGATTTGCGAGTCTTAGCAGAAGTGCTGATTGAAATGGACAGATTCTAAAGTTCCAGAAATGGTCACTGGTGGTTAATCAAGGAGACCAAGTAGACTCTAAATGGAGGAAATGCAAAATTCCCCAATTGCCCTTCCAAAAATGAATATAGTCCTTCCCAGAAATGGGGCTGCTGTGATTGGCCCTAGCTAGAAGCTGTAAGCCTGAGGCAGAGTGGTTTCTAGTGGACACCCCTTGAAGGCCTGCGCAAGGCCTTTCCTATAGCGCTGGATGACGCGTCCTACATTGTAGGTGTTGTTGTAAGCGTAGTGAGTAGAAATGGAAATAACTCTGTCTTTCTTTAAAAGGATCGACCATTATCAGCAAGAGAAAGGAGACGACTAAAGCAGTCACAGGAAGCGGCGTCCCCCTCAGGTAAAGTTGTGTCTTCATCTACTGGAGGTGTTCCTCATGGACATAAGCGTTGGTTCTGATTGTGAGGTGTTAAGAATTTTCAAGCAATAGTAATACATTCGGGAAACCGATTTGGAAGAAATTTTGAAACTTCTTAGTCAAGCCTTTAAAAACAAATCAGTATAGACTCTTGGATCTGGAACTTGTATTATCAGTGGAAGAGGATTTTATAAAGTGGGCAAGAGGGCTTTAAGTGACAGTAACTCCTGGGAGATTTCAGACAGGAAATCGAGTGTTTAATTTGTTTCCATGTTCAGAGTCTGCTGGTAAAAGAAGCACTGTCTTCTCAGGAACAGGGAGGGGAAGCTGGGAGCAGGGTGGTGCCCAGGGCCAAGTGCTAGGATCATTCCTATTACTAATATCTAAAGACAGTACTAGCAGTTTCCATTTTTGGAAGCTATCTATGTCTCATGCACTGTGGTACGCATTTCAAGGACACTCTCTCATTTTATATTTACAGTAACTGTCAGAGACAGACAGCATTATCCCCACTTCGCAGCTGAGGGAACTGAGGCTCAGAGTAGTTAAGTATCTTATCTTGCTCAAGCTCACAGAGCTGGTAGCCCTAGAGCCCAGCTTTGACGTGAAGTGTCAGGATACCGGCGTGATGATGATATGCTGTCTGAGTTACGGCTAGGCTGGCCCTTGCTGGTGTGTCTTCCATAACCGGTGCAAAGCCCTCTTCTGTTGAGGCCAGCCCACCACCAACAACTGCTGGCGTGGTCACTCTTTCAGGCCTTTCAGTGAGGAGAGATTCTCCTAGTGCCACGGGGCCAGGAAAGCCACAAGAGGAAAGCCAGTCCACCTCTGCTCTATGGTTGTCTTCTGACCGAAGCTTTGCTCAGGTACATCACTTAGTTCTAAGGGAAAAGGCGGGCGTGTCTACATCTGGCAAGTCTAATACAGTCAACCTTATAAATGCCAGCTCCAGTTATTTCTGGGATGGTGCTGGTGTAAGTTACACCTTTTCACTCTTGGTAAGGGAAAGAACTGGTCCGTAATTTAAAAAGATTATGTTTGCTTCATTAAGGGAATGAATTTTTCGGGCACTCTTGTAAACAATTGGTAGCCTAGTTAAATATCTTTCTTAGGTAGTCTTTAAAACAAGACTTCCAGAGGGCTTCCACTAGGCAACACATTGCTGGTTCTGCTGTGTTACTAATGTACCCACCTACCTGGCCAAATTTTACTTTCACTTGGCTGTGTCCTGTTTGTCACAAAGATCTTATCTTCTCACCTAGGAATGATGTAGGGTTGCTACCTTTGGTGACTAAATGGGTAATTGCAAGGTGTCCAACCACTTTTCTATGTAATAATATCATGGAGATAATTATCCATCTTTCTGTATTCTAGTTTCTGACATTATTTCTAGGAGCATATTGTTATTTTTAAAAAATAGAAATTTCCTGTCCTTGAAAGAAATGAAGATTTGTTTCTTTAACAATATTCTATGATTTAGTTGTTGCACTAATTGAAATAATCCACTTCATTTTCCAAGGTTTAAGGTGTGTGTATAATTATATCAAGTAATCCTTTAGAGTAGGTTAATAAAGAGTCTAACATACGAACACATTGAGGTTGCTTTTATTTAGGTGGCATTCTATCTAGTTTAAAATGCCAACGTTCCTTATGGTACCAGCCCTCTGCTTAGGCATTGGAACACCATAATTGTTGGTCCACTCTTCTGTGGACAGAAAATTTCTTAATAGTTGAGACTTTCCAGGGCCCTTGTAAAACTTCACCTTGATGTCCCTCAGGCTTCACTTGTGAACTTGATGGGTGAACTGGGGTATCATTTGGGTGAAGTAACTTCAATTTTTGTATCCATTAGTTCCTCCCGTTAAATTGTACTGAAGTACACGTTATAGCTAGACATTGCATCTAAGGACTTTTTCATGTATTGCATTCCGGTTGTGTGGTCACGTGGGATTTTGTTTTTCCAAATATTACTAGAAAAGAAAGCTCACCCAGTGCTTCTCAGAGGAGGAGTTAAGTTCTTCTGCAAGTTCATCTGAGAAATCAGACGGGGACTCCAGAGAAGGGCAAGTCCTGTTTTTCTGTCTCCCGTCGTAAACTGCTTCTGTTTGAGCTGATCACAAATGTGTGTTTATAGCAGTATTCAGACCTGCAGTATTGCCCTCCATAGCATTATAAAAGTCTTTGATACATGCTAGTGCTAAAAACATCTCTTCTAATGGACACACCTGATTTTCATTTAGAATTTTTATGAATGTCTTCCTTAGATCTTTGGGTTTATAGGTTTCCTCAGAATTGGAAGAATTTTTGGCCATTAGTTCTTCAAATATTTTTGGGATCCCCCCACCCCACCTTCTTGAGGATTCTAATTACCTGTTTATTAGTTATTTAAAGTTGTCCCACAGCGCAGCAGTGGTTATTTTTTTTAGACTTTGTTTCATTTTTCATATATCCTGGTGCTATATCTTTGAGTTTACCAATCTTCTGTGATGTCTAACCTGTTAATCCCATCTAGTGTGTTTAACACATTGTACTTTTCATTTCCAGAAGTTCAGTTTGGGCCCTTTTTATATCTTCCATGCCTCTCCTTAATGTTTAATGCTCTTTTCTACTTTGGACGTATGGAATATACTTATAATAACTTTATAATTATTATTTATAATAGCTTTAATGTCTTCACCTACTAATTCTATTATCTCTGTCACTTCTGGGTTTGTTTCTATTACTTGCTTTTTTTTCTCTTCACAAATGTATGCTATTTTCCTGCTGCTTTGCATGTTTGGTATTTTTTCCTGGATTCTAGACATTGTCAATTTTCTATTATTAGGAAGTAGTATTTTTTTTTATCCTCATCTGAGGACATGTGTTTTCATTGCTTTTAGAGAGAGAGGAAGGGAGAGAGGATAGAAGAGAGGAAGGGAGAGAGAGAAACATCAATTTGTTGCCTCCTGTACATGCCCAGATCGGGATTTGTAGGTGCCCAGACTGGGAATTGGACCTACAACCTAGGTATGTGCTCTGACTGGGAATCAAACTGGCAACCCTTTGGTAATGGGATGATGCTCCAACCAACTGAGCCACACTGGCCAGGCAGTATTTTTATATTTTTAAAAATATTCTTGAGCTTTGTAATTAATCTGATATAGTCAAATCACTTAGAAATAGTTGGGCAGAATTTATACGCTGAATTTGGGGCTTCCTCTTTCTGGCTCTCCCCTTTCCAAGGTTCCTCCTCATTTTCTAGTGGCAGGGCTCGTCTTTAACTGTGTCCTTTGGGTCTGCAGGCCAGAAAGACTGTGTTTTCTGTTTTCTTTAGTTCTTCTGGCCTTTCTTTAGGGTGAAAGTGTTGACTTCCCTCCAGAATCTGCTTGCAGATCTTGTACACTCTGTAATGCCTTCACATAGTTGATTTTAGGGTTATGTTCAGCATTTATATGTGTTGCTTCTGGAAGGGTCTGTCTGCAGGGAGTTACTTGGCCATTAGGAAGCAGAACTTCCTAGAGGTCATTTGGTCATTTGGCCTCTAATTTTTTTATGAAGCCAATTAAATAACAAGGGTTGTTTTTTTTTCCAGGAAAGGTCATTCGAGTGAAATGAGTGACTTGGTACAATTGATGACTCAGACCCTGAAGTTGGACTCTAAAGAGAGCTCTGAGGATCTCCCAGTACCAGACCCGGTGTCAGAGTTTAAGCTTCACCGGAAGTATCGGGACACACTGATACTTCATGGGAAGGTTGCAGAACCAGCAGAGGGACTTCATTTTAAAGAGCTGCCTTTAGGTGATCAGTGTACTCTTTTATGGCAAACTAGAGAACATGGGTTTATTGGAGAAATGTGTCAAACCAAGGAGCAGCTAATACTTGCCAATGTTTTATCTTTTTATTATTTAATTTGGAAATTTCCATAAAAGGTATATCTTGTTTTATGTAACCGTTGTATTCCTGAAAAGTTCCATGAAAATTGATTTTTAAAAATAAATGTAAATACATATTTGGAACTTTTTACTTGGATTTTCTTCAAATTAGACAGTTGTGTTTTTTAGGTTTAGGAGGTGGTAATAAGACGTAAAGCATAAACTCATATACAGCCATACCTTGGTTTGTTGTGCTGCACTTTATTGCACTTTGAAGATGTTGTATTTTTTATAAATTGGAGGCTTGTGGCAACCTTGCATTGAGAAGTCTATTGCTGCCATTTTTCCAACGGGCTCAGATGATGATTAGCATGTTTTAGCAATAAAGTATTTTTAATTAAGGTGTATACATTGTCTTTTAAAACGTAATGCTATTGCATACTTAACTGACCACAGTACAGTGTAAACAACTTTTGTATGCCCTGGAAAACCCAAAAGTTTGTGTGACTCACTCACTGTGGTGGTCTGGAAGCACACCTGCGATGTCTCTGAAGTATGCTTGCACACATTCTCGTCATTAAAAATACATGAAGTCATTAAACTGAACTCCTGTCAAAGTTGAAAGGATCTTATCATGGCAAGATTTAAAAAAAAACCTTGCATTCTTCTTGCCGAAGTGCTGAAAGAATTCATTTTTTCCTGTCTTTGTTATTACTTTTTAGCTATCATGCCAGGTTCTGAAAAGATCAGAAGAATAGTTGAAGTCCTAAGAGCTGACATAGTCCAGGGCCTGGGGGTTCAGCTTCTAGAGCAGGTGTATGATCTTTTGGAAGAGGAGGACGAGTTGAAGAGAGAGGTGAGTGCCCTATCAGCTTTGGCTGTGGCTTATGCTACAGAATTTTTTAACAGCCTTTTGAAATATAATTAACATACTCTACATTTTACCTATTTAAAATTTGTACTTCAAAAAAATTTTTTTAATGATGTACGGTACAAAAAAATTAAAAATAGAATGTACAATCCACTGGTTTTTAATATATTCAAAGTTGTACCACTGTCACCACAACCAATGTTAGAACATTTAATTACCCCCAAAAGAAGCCTTGTACCCATTGGCAGTTGCTCCCTGTTACCCCCAAAGTCCTCCACCCCTAAGCAACCACTAATATTTCTGTCTCCACAGATTCACCTGTTCTGGGTATTTCATTTAAATCAAATCATACAAAATGTGTGGTCTTTGGTGAATAGCTTCTGGTATAATACATAATCCATCTATCATATACTTACTTCATTCCTTTATATAGCCAAAAATAGTCCATTGCATGGCTATACCATGCTTTGTTTATCTGTTCATCAGCTTATGGACATTTAGATTGTTTCTACTTTTTGGCTATTATGAATAATGCTGCTTTGAACATTCATGTATAAATTTTCGTGTGAACATGTTTTCATTTTCTTTGGGTATGTACCTAGGATGGAAATTACTGAATTATATGGAAAGTCTATTATTTAACATTTGAAGAAGGGTCAGACTGTTTTCCAAAGTAGCTTTACTATTTTCCATTCCCACTAGTAATGTGTGAGGATTCTAATCCCTATCAACATTATTGTCATTATTGTCATCATTTTGATTATAGCCATTCTAGTGGGTGAGGAGTAGTTTCTCATTATGGTTTTGATTTGCTTTTTCCCTAATGGGTAATGAACATGGTGACCCTTATGTGTCTATTGGCCATTATATATCTTTTTTGGAGACATACCTATTTTTATCTTCTAAATGTTTTAAAATTGTTATTTATATTTTCATTGTTGAGTTGTAAGAGTTCTTTACATATTCTGGATACAAATATTTTTTAATCAGAAACATGATTTGCAATTTTTTTTTACCATTCTGTGGTTAGTTTTTCACTTTCTTTTTTTAAATTGTATTTTATTGTTTATGCTACTATAGTTGTCCCAATTTTTTCACCTTTGCACCCCCAACTCCCTCAGGCAATCCTCAAACTTGTCCATGTCCATGGGACATGTATATATATTCTTTGGCTACTCTATTCCCTAAGCTGAACTTTGCATCCCCATTTCCGTTCTATAACTACCTACATGTACTTTTTAATTCCTTCACCTTTTCACCCATCACCCCAACCTCCCTCCCATCTGGGAACCATTGAAACATTCTCTGTATCTATGATTCTGTTTCTGTCCAGCTTGTTGGTTTATTTTGTCTTTTAGATTCAATTGTTGATAGATATGTATTTATTGCCATTTTATTGTTCATATTTCTGATCTTCTGCTTAAAGAAGACCCTTTAACATTTCATATAATACTGTTTTGGTGATGATGAACTCCATTAGCTTTTTCTTGTCTGGGAAGCTCTTTATCTGTCCTTCAATTCTAAATGATAGCTTTGCTGGGTATAGTAATCATGTTTGTAAACCTTGCTTTTCATCACTTAGAATATTGCTTGCCATTCCCTTCTGACCTGAAAACTTTCTTTTGAGCAATCAGCTGACAGTCTTATGGGAGCTTCTCTGTAGGTAACTAACTGCTTTTTTACATGCTTTTAAGATTCTCTCTTTGTCTTTCACCTTTGGCATTTTAATTATGGGTCTTGGTGTGGGCCTCTTTGGGTTCTTCTTGTTTGGGACTCTCTGCACTTCCTGGACTTGTATGTCTATTTCCTTCATCACATTAGGGAAGTTGACTGTCATTTTTCAAATACATTTCCAATTTCTTACTCTCTGTCTTCTCCTTCCAGCACTCCCATAATGTGAATGTTAGTACACTTGAAGTTGTCCCAGAGATTCCTTACACTGTCCTCATTTTTTTGGTTTCTTTTTAATTCTTCTTGTTCTGATGGGTTGTTTTTTGCTTCCTTAAATGCCAAATCGTTGATTTGATTCTCAGCTTCATCCACTCTACTGTTGATTCCCTATCAATTTTTCTTTATTTGAATTAGTTTATTCTTTGTTTCTGACTGGATCTTTTTTATGCTATTGAGGTTCTCACTATGTTCCTTAAGCATCCTTATCAGCAATGATTTGAACTCTGCATCTAGTAGATTGCTTGTCTCCATTTTGTTTAGTTCTTTCTCCGGAGTTTTATCCTATTTTTTCTTTTGGGCCATGTTTCTCTGTCCCCTCATTTTGGCAGCCTCTCTGTGTTTATTTTCAATACATGAGGTAGAGCTGCTGTGTCTCCCAGGCTTGGTAGAATGGCCTAATGTAGTAGGTGTCCTGTAGGGTCCAGTGGCACAGCCTCCCCTATTACTCAAGCTGGCTACTTAAGGTTTTCCCACTGTGTGGGCTGTGTACAACTTCACCCTTAATTGCTATTGGCATGTCCAAGGTCATCCAATGCCTATATTCTTTCTGGGGGTCACACAGCATAAGCTACAAAGTATCTGCAGATGGCTGCTAGGTGTGCTTGGCTTGGAGATGCTCAGGTGAGGTCAGGCTGTAAACCAAGGCCAGCCGCTGCTAGTGCTGTGACTGGGGCACCTTAGTGAAAGGTATGGGGCTTGCTGAAGCCTGATACTACTTGAGAGAATTGATAAAAATCTGAAGCATGGGCCAAAACAAACTGTATGGAAAAGCCACTGGAAACAGCTTGGGTGGGCCAGAAAGTTGAGTGGGGCAGGGCCGCAGGAATCAACCAGGGTGGAGCAGACAGTGTGAGCCAGGTTGATGGAGTCTCAGATATGGCACCCACCTACCAGCTCTGTGGCTCTGTAGGGGGAGGGTTCAAAAGAGGAACAATCATCTTGGGCAGCACTTCTGTCTGAGCGAAAGCTTCCACCCAGCTCTCTCTTTGATGCTGGACAATTCAGTTCCTCCCTGTATGTCTCAGCAATCTGCTGCCCCCATGCTGGAGCTCAGAGGAACTGAGTCCCAGCAAGTCTGTGTGCGAGCCCTTTAAGAGGAACTGCTAGTACTTTGGAAGTTTCTGTCTTCTACAGCCTCAATCCCTATTGGATTCTACAGCCAGAAGTTATGGAAACTTATCGTCCTGGCACTGGAACCCTGGGCTCTGGGGCCTGGTATGGGACTGGAACCCCTCGCTCCTGAGATATCCTTCCCAACTTTTATCCGATACATGTTGGTGTGGGACTAGCTTGTTCCGCATCTCTGCCGCTCCTACTGGTCTTGATGTGGTTTCTTTAATTTTGTAGCTGTAGGACTTCCATTTAGCTTGATTTCTAATGGTTTTGAATGATGGTTGTTCTGTAGTTTACTTGTAATTTTTATGTGGTTGTGCAAGGAGGTGAACTGTGTTTACGTATATCGCCATTGTGATTAGAAGTACCTTGAAACCTGTTTTCGCTTTCTAATGTCATAGTTTTAACCAAAAAGGTTTTAATTCTGTTGAAGTTCAAAATATCTATCTTCTTTTTGTTGCTTGTGCTTTTGGTTTTATCTAAGAAGGCTTTGCCTAATATAAGATCACAATGATTTCTACCTATATCTTCTTCTAAAAGTTTTATTATTTAAACTTCTACGATTAGATCTATAACCCATTTTCAGTTAATTTTTTGTATTGTTTAAGGAAGGGCTCCGATTTCATTCTTATGCATGTGAATATCCAGTTGTCTTAGCACCATTTGTTGAAGTGTCTTGGCACCCATGTTGAAAATCAATTAACTGTAATGTAAGGGTTTATTTTTAGACTCAGTTATGTTACATTTATTTATGTCTGTCCTTGTCTGTACTACACTGTCTTGATTACTGTACTTTGTATATAGTAAGCTTTGAAACAGGAAGTATGAGTCCTCCAACTTTGCTCTTCTTTTTCAAGATTTTTTTGGCTATTATTTGCCTTTCTGTGTGAATTTTAGGATCAACTTGTTAATTTGTGTAAAAATGCCAGCTGGGACATTGACTAGGACAGTATAAAATTTTGTTTTGGATAAATTTTAGTTTGGCTTACTTGACTTTTCTGCTTAAAGTTACTGTTATTATATTTAATTTTTTTCTTTTTGAGCTATTGATTCATTATATATGTTCCCAGATTTGAAATTAACAATAAAGCATATAACACAAACTATCCTATACTAATATTTAAAAATTATTTACTGTCTTTCCATGTCTGAATAGAAAGCTAATAATACATGGATGTTGTAGAACATTTCAAACATACAGATTTTTAAAAATTCAGTGTAATTTCAGGACTCAGTGATTCCAGATTTTGTTCTGTTTTTCCATAAGTAGTAGTGGTTGTAACACTTAAACAGTGCAGCACCATCTTGTAAACACCTTTACATGTATTAAATCATTTAAATCTCCAGCAATCCAGCAAAGTTTGCCCTGGTCTCCCCACTTCACAGAGGACGACTGAGAACACAGTAAACGAGTCACCCAAGGCCATGCTGTTAAGAATTTGCTGAACAACTGGCCTTCGGTGCAGACAGTCTGATTCCAGGGTCCAGGCTCTTCAACCCTGCCCTGTACTTCCTTTCATTCTCTTACACACGTCTGTGGTTTTGCTGTGTACGGACACATCTATCACCTCCATGTCATAGCTTTTTCTTTTTAGGGGAATGTACTAGAGACACTTTTGTAGCCTGTATTTTTCATGCAACAGTAGTACAACTGAGCTCAGAAGCACAGCCAACCCCTTGTAGTGACAGTCACTCCCCTTTGTTCCTGTGCCTGCAAGGCCACTGTTCTTTTCCTGTTCTCCCAAAGCTAATTCCTGATTGTAATGATCAATCATAGTTCACAACATGCCACTTACTCCCCACTAAATCATTCGCATTGTGTCACATCTGCTTTATGAAAACTCTCGGAGTGGTAGAAGTGCCTGAACAAACACATTTTGACCATTTGCTCTTTTTGGATATTTATGTTTCAGTTTTTTGGTAGTAATAATAATAACAATAACAACAATAAAGCCTTAAATTCCTGGAAATATAGTTGCTTCTCTACCAATTTAATAATAACTGATATCTAAGTGTTATTTTAATTTTTTCTTTTGAAGTAATTTTAGACTAACAAAAAGTCCTAAATATAGGAGAAAAGTTCCTCAATACTTCTCACCTATATTCCCACTGTTACTATTCTACCACTTTTGCTTATCATTCTCTTCCTCCATATCTACAATTACTTCTTTTATTCATTTGTGAGAAAGTAGTGACATGATGTCCTTTTACCTGTAAATTCTTTGGTGTATTTCTTAAAAACAAGAATATTTCCTTACATAACCAAAATAGATTATCGAATTCAGATGATTAACATTTTTTTAAATGTTTTTTAAACCTTAACATGTTTATTTTTAGAAAGAGGGGAAGGGAGGGAGAGAAATTTGATGTGTGAGAGAAGCATCAATCAGTTGCTTCTTATACGCCCCCAACCAGGGATGGGGCCGCAACCCCAACGTGCGCCCTGACCAGGAATTGAACCGGTGATCTTTTTTCAGTGGATGGCACCCAGTCCACTGAGCCACACCAGCCAGGGCTGTAGATGTTATTTAAATTTCACTGATTGTTATACTAATATCCTTTATAGCAAAAGAAAAAAATTTTTGTTCTGGGATTTAGTCAATTCAACTCAATCAGGATAAATTCAATTCAATAAGGATTATGTATTTTAAAAGCTTTATTGAGATATAATTCATATACCATACAGTTCACCCATTTAAAGTATATATAAAGTGGTTTTTAGTATATTCACAAATATATGCAACTATCACTATGGTTAATTTTAAATATTTTCATCTCCTTACAAAGAATCCTTAGCCCTGGCTGATGTGGCTCAGCGGATTGAGTGCTGGACTGTGAACCAAAGGGTCACCAGTTCCATTCCTACTCAGGGCACAGGCCTGGGTTGCGGGCCAGGTCCCTAGTTGGAAGTGTTCGAGAGGCAACTGATCCATGTTTCTCTTGCACATGGATGTTCTTCTCCCTCTCTCCCTCCCTTCTCCTCTCTCTAAAAAATAAATAAAATCTTAAAAAAAAAAAAAGAAGACTTATACCTTTAACTATAGGCCCTCTGTTCTTTCTTCCCTCCAGACCTAAAGAACCACTGTCCACTTTATATCTCTATAGATTTGTGTATTCGGGATGTTTCATTTAGTGGAATCATATAAAACATAGGGTATTTTGTGACTGTCTACTTTCACTTAGCATAATATTTTCTAACTTTATCTGTGTGGTAGTATGTCAGTTCTTTGTTCCCTTTTATGGCTGAGCAATACTCCACTGTGTGGAGTCTCCCCTCATCCGTGGTTTCACTTTCTGTGGTTTTAGTTACCCAGGGGCAACTGTGGTCCTAAAATATTAAATGAAAAATTCCAGAAATAAACAATTCATAAGTTCTAAATTGCATGCCATTCTGAGTACCGTGATGATATCTCAAGCTGTCCTGCTCCCTTCCACCAAAGATGTGAATCATCTCTTTGTCTAGCATATACATTCTTTACATACAGTACATTCAAATATTTTGAGACAGATCACATTCATATAACTTTTATTACAGCATATTATAATTGTTTTATTAGTTATTTTTGTTAATCTCTTACTGTGCTTGATTTATAAATTAAACTTTATTGTAAGTATGTATGTGTAGGAAAAAACATAGTATACATAGGGTTTGGTACTGTCTATGGTTCCAGGCATCCACTGGGGGTCTGGGAACATATCCCCCACAGATAAGGAAGCACTACTGTATCACATTTTTATCTATTCATCAGTTGATGGACATTTGGTTTTCTACCTTCTGCCTATTATAAATAGTGCTGGTATAAGCTTTTGTGTAGATTCACTTCAGTTGGATGCATAACTATGAGTGGAATGCTGGATAATAAGATAACTCTACACTAAATGTTTGAGGAACTTCCAGACTTGTTTCCAGAGCAGCTGTACCATTTTACATTCCTACCAGCAATATAAGAGGATTCCAATTTTTCCACATCCTCGTCAACACTTGTTATTGTCTGACTTTTTGATAGCCGTCCTAGTGGGTATTCATTATGGTTTTGATTTGCATTTTCATGATGACTAATGATGCTAAGCATCTTTTCATGTACTACTTATCATTCATATATTTTCTTGGAGATATGTATACTCAAATTCTCTGACCTTTTTTTAAAGGTTTTATTTACTTATTTTTAGAGACAGGGGAAGGGAAGGAGAAAGAGAGGGAGAAACATCAATGTGTGGTTATCTCACTAGCGCCCCCTACTGGGGACCTGGCCTGCAACCCAGGCACGTGCCCTGAGAGAATCAAACTGGCGGATCCTTTGGTTCGCAGGCTCCATGCTCAATCCACTGACATAGCAGCCAGGGCTGTGCTTTTCTTCATTGACTTATTTATCTATTAATTATTGAGTTTTAGGAGTTATATATATATTGTAGATACAAATCTCTTACCAAATACATGATTTGCAAATATTTTCTCTCATTTTGTAGGAATGGGAAAATGTCTTTTTACTTTCTTGATAGTGTTCTTAGAAGCAAAACAATTTTTTTTGATGAAGTTCAATTTATTTTCTTTTGCTTTGTGTGTTTTGGTGTCATCTAAGAACCCATTGCCTAACCCAAGGTCATACTGTGTTAACACTATGTTTTTTTCTAAAAGATTAATAGTTTTAGATCTCACATACAGATCTTTGATATATTATGAAGTAAAGGTCCAACTTTATTCTTATGTATGTGGCTCTCCTATTGTCTCACTGCCATTTGTTGAAAAAACTGTTCTATGATGTTGTCAAGGTACATGGATTTATTTTTAGACACCCAATTCTGTTCCATTAATCTATATGTCTGTCCTTAAACCAGTACCATACTGTCTTGTTTACTGTTGCTCAGTAGCAAGATTTGAAATTGGGATAGGTGAGTCCTCCAATTGTGTTACTATTTTTAAAGATTCTTTTGGCTATTCTGGGTCCCTTGCACTTCTATGAGTTTTGGAATTTGCTTGTTAAATTCTGCGAAGAAATCAGCTGGAATTCTCATAGCGGTTGTGTTGAATCTGCAGATCAATATTAAGACTTCTGACCCATGAAAATGAAATAATTTCCCACTTATTTAGACCATAAATTTCTTAAAACAATATTTTGTTATTTTCAGAGTATAAGTTTTGCACATCTTTTGTTAAATTTGTTTGTATTTTATTCTTTTGATGTTTTTGTAATTAGAATTATATTCATTTGGGATTTTCACTGCAAATGCATAGAAATAAATTTTATTTTAAAAATAACAACCTTGGTATCCTGCAATCTTGCTGAATTTGTTTATTAGGTTTAATAGCCTTTTTTGGTGTGAGCGTATATGACCTTAGATTTCTATATATAATGTCAGCAAATAGAGTTAGTTTTACTTTCTAATCTGGATGCCTTTTACTGCTTTTCTTGCCGAATTGCCATGGCCAAAACCCCCAGTACAATGTTGAGTAGAAGTGGTGGGAGTAGACATCCTTGTCTTGTTCCTGATCTTAGAAGGAAGGCAACCTATCTTTCACCATTAAGTATGATGTTAGCTGTGGGTTTTCATAGATTCCCTTTATCAGGCTGAAGAACGTCCTTTCTATTTCTGGTTTGTTGAGTGTTTTTATTATGAAAAAGTGTTGGGTTTGTCAAATGCTTTCTCTCTATTTAGATGATCATGTGGTTTTTGTTTTTTATTCTATGGTGTGTTACATTAATTGGTTTTTGGATATTAAACCAGCCTTGCATTCCAGAGATAAATTGTGCATGGTCATGATATATACTACTTTTTATATGTTATTTCTAGTATTCTGTTGAGGATTTTTGTGTCTGTATTCATGTGAAATATTGGTCTTCAGGGTTTTTTGTGATATCTTTGCGTGATTTTGTTTGTCTCATGTCTTTTTCTCCTGTATTCGTTCTTTACTGCTTTTTTTCCTTTATGTGAATATTTTCTAATCTAGCATTTTAATTCCTGCTAAGATTTTTTTCACTAGGTTTTTAGTTCTTAGTGGTTTCTCTAATGCTTATCATGTACATCTTAAATGATCAGAATCAGCTTTAGACTAACATAATTCTACTGAGAGACAAAAATGTTACTCCTTTCCCTTTCCCCCTTTACT
>VMDR010016126.1:0-21503 GCA_007922815.1 Macrotus californicus | reverse complement strand
GACCAAATTCAACCAAGTCTGTGAGCATCCTGATTACCAGTGTTTTGAACTGTGCATCTGATAGGTTAGCTATCTCTTCATCGCTTAGTTGTATTTTTTCTGGAGCTTTGATCTGTTCTTTCATTTGGGCCATTTTTGTTGTCTTGGCGCGCCTGTTACGTAGTAAGGGGCGTAGCCTTAGGTGTTCACCAGGGCAGGGCAGCCACATCTCTGCGTTGTGACGCTGTTTGTGGGGGAGGGGTCCGAGAGGGAACAATAGCGGCCACTTCACTCCCTGCCGGTTATCATCACTTTTCGCACTACCCACAGTCCAACGGGGCCCCTCTGGTGCTGGCTCCGGTGCCGATCCCCGGTGGGAGGGCTGTGTATGCTCCAGGACCCTGTGGGTCTCTCCAACGAGCTCTCCAGTGAGGCCGGGAGTTTCTCCCGCTGCCGCCGCCTCAACCCCCACAGGAGTTTTCAATCAGAGGTTTTGAGGCTTCACCTCCCCGCGCCGGAACTCTGGGTTGCGGGGTCCGTCCCGCTCCCGAGCCGTTCCTCCTCATTTATTCTCACAAGGGAGTGGGACGCCTGGTCTGCAGCCGCCACCTCTCCCAGCCAGCCACGCCTTTCCCCGGTCCGCCAGCCACCGCCCCACCACTCAAGTCCTCTCCGCCCCTCCTACTGGTCTGGATGTATGTTTCTTAGTTTCTTGGTTGTCGGACTTCCATATGGTTCGATTTTCTGTCAGTTCTGGTTGTTTTTTCTTTTAAAATTTGTTGTTGTCATTCTTTTGGGTGTGTGAGGAGGCCCAGTGTGTCTACCTACGCCTCCATCTTGGCCGGAAGTCCAACACTTTGACTTTTAAAGAGAGTTTTATGCTGATGCCAGTGGCATTGTTATCATGCATTTACCATCACCATTTTCTGATCCCTAGCAACTTACTAGATTAAAACAAGTTCAAAGATGGCAGGGGCTCATTTCTGGTAGTTGAATATAGATTGTTACCTAAGTAAATTATGATTACTGCTCTTCCTAAATGTACAGTTTGAACAGAATAACATTTTTCATGTGGTTTATATCAATTCATATTTGTATATTGGTACAGTTATGTTAATTTTATGTGATATTTTCCCTCCAGTGATTTTGCTTTGGAAACAGCATAATAAAGTGACTTCTGCTAAGTACATAGGCCTGTTCACAATCACTGACACTTAAGTGAATTTATGCAGAGGTATTTGGGTGTTGCAGACCAAATTAACTGGCTAAAAATCCATTAACTTAAAGGCTCCAGATGGATATTTAGGATAATTTCTGAAATACAAATGTAAAAGTCATAGTAAAATTTTTTTTGCATATGTGTAGAATTTCTTCTATGGGCCCATTTAAAAAATCAATACCATAATAATCACATCAAAGTGAAAATAACAAAGCATTGTGTGCGTGATCAGAAAGCTGCCACAGAATGTCCAGCCACTCCAGGAAAATGAAAGATATGTAATTAGCTCCTGCAGTTTGCATTGCTCCATGAGACCCTGAATGTTATGGCATATCATGTTATAAAAAATATAAATTAGACATCAGTAATGACTTCGGTTTCATGGCATTAAAGTTGGAATATGAAGGGTCCTCTTTCATTACTCACCCATCTCCACTCCTGCCTGATATGAATAATCTTAACCCCACCTCCCACAACCCACTTCACTTGGGCATTCTCTCTTACCAACCATCATTCTACTGCCCCCTGCCATCTGCCTACAGATATTTGGGTGACAAAAATTTACATTGTTTAAAGAGAAAATTTGACATTGTTTAAGAAAACAAACTATAAATAGGAACAAAAACCTAGAACATGTAGAGGTTCTCCTAGTGCTGCCAACAAAGAGACTGACAGACTCAATGAATCAGTTGACCAGAACTGCCATCCGTGATGTTACTCAAATCCCTTATGAGGAGCTGATCTGCCAAGAGTTCTCAGAGACACTAGGATAGTGTCCCTGGAGTCAGGAGGTGCATAATCCAGTTGGGAAACACAATAATTACATAAAATATCATCAGCGTATCAGACATTTCTCTCTCTCCTGGGACCTTATATTGCTAATATTTATTGAGCATTTGCTGTGTGCTGAGCAATTAATACAATCATTATTTATTCTTTGCAGCAGCCTTGTGAGGTAGGTGAAAACATAGCCCCCACTTTATGGATATGAAAACTGAGCTTTAGTGAGGTTAGGTAGCTGGCCAATGGTTATGCAGCTGGTAAGTGGTATCGGCAGAATTGTAGGCAAGCTCTGAGGATGCACAGTCCACTGGGAATGGTGTGTGTGTTTTTGTGCATGTGTATAAGGGATCCTCTCCTCTACACAGTAAAACCCCCTTGAAAACAGGACAATTTCTGTTTTACAAATCCTGTGTCCTCCTTAATCCCTGCCATTGCTTGCAGAATTAACATATGCTTTCAACTCAGTATTTGCTGAGTGCCAGCACCATGCTTGGTAAATAACAATATGTAAAAGAATAAGAAAAAGAATAAAAAGCAGCATAAAAATGCCTCATTAATGAATCAGGATACATAGCAGCAACATATTTTTTATCAGAAATATCAAGATGAAGAATGTGGTTTTATAGGAGGCATAAAAGTATATTTCAAAAAATTACTTTATGAAAATATCATCAAAGTATTATTCTGATTAATAACCTAGAAATAAGCCAGGCAGTGAGGGAGAAATACCACATGATCTCACCTTTAACTGGAACATAATCAACAAAAGAAAACAGCAAACAAAATACAACCAGAGACATTGAAATTAAGAACAATCTAACAATGGCCAGAGGGGAAGGGGAAGGGGAAGGGAACAGTGGGGGGAAGGGTTTTCAGGAACAGCTATAAAGGACACATGGACATAACCAAGAGGGAGGGTGGGAGCAAGGGAGGGAGGTGGGATTGACTTGAGTGGGGGGGGAGTGGAGGGGGGTAAAATACAGACAACTGTAAGTGAACAACAATAAAGTAATAAAAAAAATAAATAACCTAGAACATTAGTTAGAGAGATCACACTTAATGGTACTCCTTTATACTATAGTTTAATCAGTTGGTAAAACTACTGTTCTCAAAGTCAAGTTTTGTGGCATATGCTAGCTTGAATAGTGTGCACCTAAAATCCATGTCTACCTTGAATCTCGAAATGTGGCCTTTTTTGGGATAAGAAGTTTGCAGATATAATAGCTTAAGTTACAACAAGCTCATACTAAGTTAGAATAGGCCTTAAATCTAATGACTGGTGTTCATGTAAGAAGGCCATGTACAGATCATGTGAAGAAGTAATGATCACCTCCATAGAAACACACAGTGGTGGGGGAATGCTTGTCTAATGCTGATTCCTAGGCACCACAGCAAACCTACAAATCATAATGTCTATGAAGGGAGTCAAATATCAGCATATTTAGTCAGAGGTTTTATGCTGACTGAAGTTTGAAAACCATGATTTCTGAAAATGTGAAATGCATTAGGCATATAACTCTCTCTACTGAAAGTAATTCTTGGTTAAAGAGCTGGGTCCTGTAATGAAACACAGTAAGTGGTGATCTCATTGTGGCAAAAACACACTATTGGCGTACAAAGGAGTAGAGGCCACTGTGAATAGTACATTAGAGAAGTTGTTAGAAATTCATAAAATTTTATTTGGGCCTGCAAATGAGGTGTTCAATAATAGGTGTGCACGCAGACCAAATCAAATTTTGTTAAGAGTGACAACTACAATTTATTTAATATTAGCCTGAGATAACTACTTCACACACATCATCCCATTGAACATTCCAGACAACCCTGTGGTATATCTAGTATCAGCCCTATTATACTGATGAAAATACTTGGATTAGAGGAGTTAAATAATTCACTGGAAGTCACAAGTGGCTGAATTCATATACAAAATCTGGACTGTCTGAACTTAAGCCTTGTTTCTTTACTCTTTCCCAGTCTACCTCAGGCTCCAGAACAGAGCCTTCCTTTCCTGTTAAAGTCAAGTGGCTCCTCTAAAACTGAACATTGTCATATTAACAGGATGAACCTGAAGGCACTGGGTAGACTTGCCATTTCTTCACGGAGCCCCAATTTTACACAAAGATTTAGGGAAAGAAATATTTTTATACTAAAATAGACATGAATATATAATTGAGTAGAATTTTTTTTAAATAAATATGACATTAAGGTAAAAGATGCTTGTTTAAGGAAACTTTGCTATTGACCAGAATTTCTCAGGGCAGCATCAGAGAGCTGAGTTGTGTGAGGATCCTCATTCAGAACTCTTAGCATTCTGGGCTACTTTATGGTAAGTATTGTGAGTCATCTCATTGACTCCCTCACTGCTTTATTCCCACACTGGACTGCCTGTGGTGTCACAGACATTTTATTAATTTGCTTTAATTAGTCCTTTTCAATTGGTTTCTATATGATTTTGCCTCTCCAGCATATTCTGAAAAATTAAGGCATTTGTACAAATAGATTTACCTGATGGAGAAGCAAGTTTCTTTAATCTGATCACCCTGACTTTGATTTCTACTGCGTTTTCCCAGTGGGTGACAATGAGAGTGTGGTTTTCATCCATTTTGTAAGAACAAAGCAATTTCCTGGTTGAGCAACAAAGGGAAAAAACAGTCTCCATTATGGAGCAGAACCAAGAGCCCCATAACAAGTCTTATGTAAGCCTATGACCCATGCTGTCTAGAAAGGCACTATGTCCCATCTTATACCTGCTGGCCAGAGAAGCTGGCTGAAGGTCAGAGCTGCTGATTGACATTGAAAACACACAGGATACTGCATGACTACTCTATTCTGCAAACTAATATGATAGCAGCAATATCCTCAACACCAAGGAAAGAAAAAAACAGCGGTATAATTCTCCACCAACTTTTTTCAAAGTGGTCCTCAACATGGCTGGAAAATCTTATAGCTTTTGCGTATGCACTTTACCAAATGTTTAACCTGAGTATTAAGTATACTTTAAATCATTTGTTTTCCAGAATGTGTGTATATGTTTCACACATTAAAAATTAAATTCAATAGCAAAGCATAATCCTGGTTAAAGTTATTCAATGAACACATCCTCAATGGGTCTTTCCGAATATTTTTTACATATGTTCACAAAATTAAATTTTGGCTTCTCTTCCCAACCTTCCCCAAAGTATAACATAGACAATTTGCTTGTTTTTAACAAATAAATCATTCAGGTAAATTCTATGGAACAAGTTCATATTTCAGGTGAAAATTTTAATGTGGATTTTGACAATGTTATTTTAGGAATGTGTCTCTCTAAGCAACTGAGTACTTACACTAAATTGTGCAAATGTGCCAATTACACATTCATATTTTTGCAATTTGGGCACTTCCTCTCCTGCTGAAAGATGGTTGGATCAAACTTTATTAGATGCAGCATAAATGTGAATAAAGCATTGTTTTTCTGAAAAAAAGTCTTTATTTTTACCTCTCTTAAATTTTGACCTGTAACCAGCATTGGAAATATCAGTGAAAGTAAGGAAACGGCTACTGCAGCATTTAGCATCACAGATGCTGCAGCAGAATTAAGCCTAGAAAATAGATTTTTTTAAGGATTACAGCAGTAAATGTTATATAACAAGACCTAATATAATGGGTGGGACATCTGTTCGCTATTTTCAGAATGCTGGCATTCTATTACCCTCTATTAAAATAATTTTACTGGATACCTGACTTTTATTATTTTTTTTATTACTCTCAGTGATTAAAAATGTGGATGTGCAGTTTTATGTTCTGGTTTTGTTTTCTCTTCCATTATTTTTTGGGGTGGAGGGTGGTTGTTGTTCTGATTGTATATATTTGGTTGTTCTTTTCTTGTTTCAATTTTTTGTGTTGTTTAAAAAGAAAAAAGAGAATCTTATCTAAATCAGAGAACAATAGTTATTTTGCAATTAGTGTTCTGGATGATCTGAGCTTACACGTATAAAACTACATACTTCAGAGTCCAGCACAGAAATGTTCAATAACACTTAGTCTTTTTCTTTTCCCTTTCCTTCCCTGGGAAGATTTTGATATTCATAATAGATTTGGTTTTAAAATGTAGAGTTTAGAAGACTGAATTATACCTTAAGATTTTAGTATCTGAAGAATACTTTGGGAAGTTCAAATATCTTTATGTTTAACAATTATCTATCTATCATCTATCTACCTATCTACCTATCTATTCATTCAAGTGTACCGATATACAAAGCACACTCTCCATACTACTAAGTCATGATTTTCTGGGGAAGGGGCATTCCATCCCCATGGAGAGTGTGGAACAGTGTGCCAGGGGGGACTTGAAACTAGTTGTAAAGCAGAGCCCATCTTCCTGGAGGATCAGTAAAAGCTGGGAGGAGAAATGTTGTTTTATGTATATACAAACATGAACATTTAATACGGTCCATTAGACAGAGGACCATGTGATAAATAAAGTTTTGCAGGGAACATGTTAGGCACCATTGCACATCTCCAAGGGAGCTTTAACAACACTCAGGGGTATTCTCTGATAAATATTTGAAAAAAATCAATATATAAAACCACTAAAAAATGTGGGTTTGATTTTAAAAATATGAAATGGGAACCAGCCTATTTATCTATCAGGGTGACAGCAGCATGGTTTAGAAAGATGGTGTGGAGGGTAGACATGCCACAGAGAGTCCCAGGGAGGAGAGTAAAGTCCAGAGAGCCAGGGGCCAACACTTCTACCTTTTTCACATACTATCTTTCTTTTGGAGACCCTGTGTCAGAGAGTTGTGATCGCTGGGTCGATCAAACCCTATTTACTAGTCCAGCAGAGATGTATGAGTGAGGACTTCTGTTGGCTACATCAATTGCTGGGTGGAAACAGGGCTAAAGTAAGTGGTGGTGTCTCCTACAAGGGCCTATCGTCTGGTTGGCACATGTTCCTTTATGGGGCATTTAGAGGGAGTTGACAGGAAATAGGTACAGGCAGACAAAAATACAAAGGACCTATCCATGGCTTAGAGCAGACAGTGCATTCTAGAGGAGATGAAGAGGGTGGAGGGTGGTTGCAAGGAAGAGCATAGAGGAAACACTTTTCTCTCCCTCCTCGCTTTTGTGCATTCCACAAAAACATCTACCTATGCAGGTAGCATGCACATATACACACAACTCTGCTGTCACCACCCAGCCCTGAGGGAATTTTGGATAGGACCATTCTGGTTTGCTACTTCTTATTATATGAGGCATGAACCTATGGGAAATTCGAGTAATTATTCTCTTTGGGTTTGCCTTTTGAACAACCAGAAAAACTTGCTTGCTGGAGTGGGAAGAACACCAGCTTGAAAAAACAGCTTTTGTCCTCACAAAATGCTCTTGAGATATTAATAAGCTTCCTTTGAACAGTAAATGGTGTCTGCATGAGTTCCAGATGCTAATGGAACTGTTGAGAAAATGAGAATGCTCTGGACAGACCGTTATGTGGTGGCCCCCATTCTATCGGGCATCATGACCAGGCTTCAGAGCCTCCTGTGACATGGCACAGCATTTCCATTTGGGAAAGAGATTTTTATTTCTTTTGATGATAGCATTTTTTAAGATTGTGATTGCTTGGCTTTAAAAAGCACTATCCTCCATGGGCAACCTCGTAAGCAGCAATGAATGACAATTCTTCCTTGAAATTTTTAATCACTAGGACAAAAAAAAGAGTAATTATTAACTTTTGTAGCTGAACCACCCCTGCAGATGTTCTTAATCAAATAAAAGAAACAGGAAACAGAATATTCTCAGAAGGAGGAGTACAAAAAATACAATAAGGTGTTGCAGCTGGGTTCACCAGGTAGCCATGAGCCCTGCATGAGTGCTTTAGAAACAACAGCTTCATCTTTTCGCAGAGTAATTGCATGTCACAGACTAGACTGTGGGGAACTTTAAGTCAAAGACCTATTTCTGACACTGTCTTCTCAGTTTAAGGGTGCTGAGGGCACCATGTGAATGACAGCAAAATGTAGGAAGGGGGTCTATAGCATATCTGAGTTAGAAGCTGAATTATATTGTTAACTTTTGATAGGCCACATTCTGTGAGACTAAGCTGATACTTGACCAATTTTCTTCTCATCTCTTGATTTGGTTTCTTCACTAGCAGACCCTGAGACAAGGATTAGAGTGTTTATAGATTATTTGTGGGTGAAGTAGGGTAAAGGTCAACATGAAGCATGCAATCAAGTTACCACCCTAAGCAACCAGAATTTCTTCCCTCTGGAGAATTCACTCAAGGGCAATGAAGTGGGGGTATTTAAACACCAACTCCTGCCAGTATTTGGTTGAGAGCTGCTAGGGTAGGGACAGTAATTCTCCAAATTCCCAGCTTACTAGATACTTGATCAGAATCTCCTTGTACAAAGAAAGCCTTCAGACAAAGAAATGCAGATGCATGGTCATTCTCTGGCTTCTGCTACTCAGACAAGAGGGGAAATGGACAGGGCACTGCAGTGCCTGTCACACCTCCACTACAGACTCACTTCTTTGTTAAGGATTTGTAAAACCCATCTTAGGAACAGACCTCTTACACAAAAGGAAATCCATTACTCTTATACAAAAGGGTGTACCTACCATTAGAAACAAGAAATACACCTGCAGAAATGTATTTCTTTCCAGCTCAGGGTGGCTTCAGCTGTGTTAAAACAGACCTTACCATGACTTGGAATGACTGTCATTGCACCATTTCCCCTCGGCCCAGTTTCCCACCCTCAGAATAGAGAACACAAAGAGCATCGAGAGGATCTTCTCACAATGGTGAGTGTCAGGTGGAGCCCCAATCTCAATAATCTATAGTCACTTTATTTATACCTTGTGTTGACTTTTAATGCTCCTTTAAAATGAGTCCTGGCCTCTTCACCATTAGTTGGCCTAAGCACAGAATGCTTCTCCACAGAAAACTGGGAGCAGAGTTAGCTGTTGGACATACTTCATGCATGATTGGCTGTTGCCATTGCTATCATTGGAAATGATATGAAAAGTGGGTGTAAAAACAAAATAATTCAAATTGCCAAAAATAGAAGATTGTTGCAAGAGGTGGAGTTTTCTGAGAAACAGATTGAGAAGGAGATTTGTAGGCTGGTGATTTATTAGGTCAATACCTGGGAAACTGGGGATGGGATGAGAGAAGCAAGGTTGGGAAGAGGGAGAAGTTGAACACACCAGGACCTCTGAAGCTGGCTGGGGTGGTGTATTAGTTTACTAGGGCTGCTGTACAAAGTACCACAGACTGGGTAGTTTCAATAACAGATAGCATTTTCTCACACTTCTGGAGGCTAGAAGTCTGAGATCAAGGTGTCAGCAGAGTTGGTTTCTTCTGAGGTATCTCTCCTTGGCTTGCAGGTGACTATCTTCTCCCGATGTTCTCACACGGTTTTCCTTCATGTGTAACTGTGTCCTAATATCCCCTTCTTATGAGGACATGAGTCATATTTTATCAGTTAAAATATTCTCATTCTCATTATCTCATTTTAACTTAATTATTTCTTTGAACACCCTAACTGTAAATGCAGTCACATCCTGAGATACTGAGTGCTAGAACTTCAACATATAAATTGGGGTGAGGCACATTCTAGCCCATAATCAATGGCCCTTCAGAATTTCATCTAATTGAGGAAAGGATCTGAGGCGTTAGACTGCTGCATGAGTCAGTCACTGGATGCTGACTTCCATCAGGAAGTGAGGGTCAGGTCAGCCTGGGTGAGGTGCTCTTTTTAGCAGAGGACAGTCCTCTGAGAGGGTCTCCTTAGAACTGCCAGCCACTGGCACCTACTACAATGGGAAGAATCACAGCCCTAGTTCTGAAGGGAGAGGGCAGACGTAAATAGCACACCACAGCATCCTCTCCAGTTCTAAAAAGGAAATCTGTTCTTTACCTTTGACTGGCATTTCCCCCAGGATCTCCCAGGGTCATTTCCTTGGTGTCAAGGGCCATGCCAGCATTTAGAATTGCAGCTTCTAAACCCTTGTGTGGGCCTGCGTATCTTCTAAGCATATGGGGCAGCTTCAAGAACCACAACAGATGTGTCATTTGTGAGGTTATCCATTTTGATTGATATAAAACAGACTTGGAAATTAACTTATAAAAATGAGCCTGCAGCTCAAGTCAAAATAACTGTTGGTTCTTCAGCTACATGGCCATTTTTTTTCTTATATAGTTGAAGAAAATCAAAAAGAGCAATTTGTCAAAACAAACAAGGAGACTGAATTGTGCTGCCACAGAGAAATGACAGATGAACTAAGTTTGAAAAAAAAAAACAAAGTAAAGTATCCTATTTATGCATGCAGAAGCAATTGCACAATGCAAAAAATGCCCTTTAAGTGTTTATAAATGCTCTACAACTCATCCAAACATCACAGGGAACATGGAGAGAAAATTTTTTCCTACTTTGTAATTTGGAGATTTAAATATTAGCTTCTGTGATGAAGTGCAGAAATCTGAACATACTCAGTACCTTTAAGAACCAAAATAATGATATTTGGTGACATTTGACAAGGAAATTAAAATATCAGGAGAGAGACTCCTCTAGGGTCTTGTGAAATCTTGCCCATTGCTGCAGCCCAGCTATTGGTTTATTCTTTTCTCCTTTGTCTCATTGGCTGATATGATTAGACCTCTCCCACCCCTCCCAAAAAGGAGATGCTCTGCATACAACATGGGCCACTTTAACAAATGTTTTTTATAAGGACAGAATTCCTCAGCAATGTTGAAATTGGGATAAAGTGGCCTTTCAGCATACCAGTCAAAAAAAGTGCTACCAATGTTCCCTAGCTGGCTTATATATTTCATTGACCTTTAAGATCAGAGTAGAAATGAAAGACTCAGCAAGTGAACAAATGAACAGTGATTACATCTATATGCCAGCAACATACTGGGTATTTCAAGTACTTTAAGAATAATAACTTTGCAAATACATAACCAATGTTTATGGAATATTTACTATATGTCAAACCTTTTGCCAAACACTTTACATAGAATAGCTTACGTGGTCATTACAGCCAAATGCGGCAGCTAGGATTCTAAGATTCTCCCATGATTCCCTATGTCTGGTGTATATATACCTTCTCCAAGTTATTCAAATAATAACCTAGGTACATCTGTGAAGGGATTTTGCGGATGTAATTAAGGTCCCAAATCAGTTGACCTTAAAAAAGAGAAACTATCAGGTGACCTGAGTTAATCACAGGAATCCTTTAAATCTGTATGTGGAGGTCAGATATGGAGGAAGTCAGAAATTCAAAATAAAAGAGAATTTGAAATTCCTTTGCTGGCTTGAAGATGGAGTCAGGCATCTAGGAAGAAACGCAGGTGGCCTCTAAGGATGGAGAGTGACTCTGAGGTGACAGCCAGCAAGGAAATAGAGACCTCAGTCCTACAACTTCAAGGAACTAAATTCTTCCAACCAGAAGAATGAGTTTAACAGTTGATTTCTCTCCTCCAAACAAGAATTCAGTTCAGCTCACACCTGATTTCATCTTTATGATGCCCTGCACAGAGAACCAAGTTATGCAGTGCCAGACCTTTGAGCTATAGAACCACAGGCTAATAAACAGGGGTTGTTTTAAGCCACAAAGTTTGTAGTAATTTGTCACACAGCAATAAAAAAGTAATACACCAACCTGCACAAGGTCAGTGCCTCCAACTTGGAGATGAGGTGACTGAGGCTTAGAAAGTTTAGATGACCTGATCAAGGTCACAGAGCTGGTATATGGTCAAGTTCAGATTGGATTATAGGCAGCTCATTACATTGAGATGAGAGAGATGATTGGTTGGGTGAGATATAAGTCTAAGATGCTCCCAGATGCCTACTCCCTTTTGGGAAAACCTTGTCCAGTCTTGTCCCCTTGAGTATGGTGGTACCTATGGACTTGATGAGGTAGAAACACAATTAGGTGAAAGAGATTTTTGTAGATGCAATTAAGGCATTTAATCAGTTGAGTTCATTAAAAGGGAGAGTGTCCTGGTGGGCTGACCTAATTAGGTGGGCTCTGAAAAAGGAACCTAGAAGTTGGAAAGGGAGAAAGTCATAGAGACACAGTCTTTCTGGCCTGGAAGAAAGAAAGAACTATGTCCTGAGCTGTCTTTCAGGGCCCCCTGGCAAGGAATTGCAGGTGGTCTCTAGGAGTTAAAGTGTCCCTGTTGACAGCTAGAAAGAAAATGAGCATCTCAGTTCTACAACTGAAAAGAACTGGATTTTGCCAACAACCTCAATGAGCTTGGAAGAAGACCTCAAGCCTCAGGTGGGAACTACAGTGCAGCTAACACCTCGACTGCGGCTTTTAGGACCCTGAGGAGAGGACTTAACTCTTGTGCCTGGACTTTTCACCAACAGAAACTATGAGATAATAAAACTTTGTTGTTTTAAGCCACTAAACTTGTGGTAATTTGTTACACAGCAACAGAGAACTAATACACTGGGAGAAGGACAGATTGCTCTCCTTTACTTCATTTGATGGGAGAGGATGGACTAGGACCCAGGAAGCACAACTTCCTGTTTTTGTTCTTCAATTAATTACTAGTGACCCCTTGTTCCTCTATTTAAGCTTGATTTATTCATATCACCAAGCAAGCTCCAATGGTACAGTTCTTCCACCCCTCTCAAAACCTGTCTTTATACAACTTTGATACTTAAACCCTGAAACTTAATTCACTTATTAGCAGTAGCCACTGTTTCATGAAATGCCCAGTATCCAAGCCTGCACTGATGAGTCTGTTGGTTTATCTTTCAAGAAGGCTGAGACTTCATCCCTGTTGCCCATCAGGCTGTACTTACACAGGGTAGCCCTCCATCAGTATTCAGTCAAAACATTATTTGCATGCACTCTAGATCTTTGAAATTTTTTCATTTGTCATTGGGGAAGAAAATAACAATCATGAGAATCCATTCATTCTCCCAGTATTGCAGAATATAGGATAATCTTGGCTGTGTCAACTGCCCTAGGACTGGGAGCTGTGAAAATAAGGAAGTTGGCTGCATATATCCCAAGCCTGCTTCACTGTGTCACTCTCTTTAGGGGCAGAGGATATGATGCTAAAAAAGATGAACAGAACTTATGTCATCATGTTTATGGGACAGAAAACCCCCAACTGTGTATTAATGGAGTTTCTGGTGAAAGAAATACATCTTTACTCCTTTATACCTTGGTGGGTGAGCTACAGTGGGCATCAGTGGAAATATATGAAGAGATTGACGTCAGAAGTTCAGCCTTTAAAGGACTTTTTTGACTCCTAAGTCAATGAAAATTGATTTTTGTTGTTGACCAAGACAAGTGTTACACAAGACTTTCAACCTTTAAAAAATTCTTATTGAAGTATAACATACAGAAAAGAACACAGAGCCTAAGTGCAGTGCTTGATAAATTTTCACAAACTGAACGCATCCATGGAACCAGCACCCAGACCAAAAAACCAGCATCCTCAGCATTACTGTTGGGCCCTTTCCAGCAGCTGTCACCCAGAGGAATTGCTCTTCTAACTCTAACATCACAGGTGATTTTGCCTGTTTCTTGAATGTTTTTTAACTTCATAGAAGTGGAGTCAAACAGTGTATACTCTGTTTTTCCTGAACTCATGTTGTGTGAATAGATCACAATTTATTTATTGAGTCTGCCATTTTAGGCATTTAGGTAGCTTCTGATTTGGGGACATTACAGTAGTGCTCCTATGAACATTGTGGTGAGTAACTTTTGGGGAATGTGTGTGCACATTCTGCCTGGAGTAAACCTAGGAGTAGAATTGTCCATAGCATTAGGCTATGTGCAAATTCAGCTAATTTAGTAAATATTGCCATATAGTTTTCTAAAACTATGGCCTCAGTTTTACTTCCAAATGCAGAATATAAAAGTTTGTTACTCTACATCCTTGCCAAAATTTAATATTGTCTTTTCATTTTACAAAAGCTTTTCATACTTGTAATACATTTTAGTTTACAGGTGTTGTCATTGTTTCTTTTGTGAAACTAATAAGCACTTATATGAAAACATCAGTACTGGGCTCAAAAGCCATTGTACTCTGCATAGTATTATTGGTTAAGATGACAGGTGGTAACAATAAATGATTCATGCCCTTTATACAGCTCTGTTCTACTTTGCAAAAACACCCAGGCTCCTCTATAATTCTGTTCTCAGGTCTTCTGGAAAACATAAAGGAAATTCTACCTCTTAAAGAAGTTAACTTTTGCTTCTGGAACTAAACACCTTTGAAAAATATCTGCCACATACTTACATATTATTCAAGTCTGTTTGCCTTAAATAATACTCTGCAAATATTCATAGAGTTCATATTATCCATTGGGACCTACACCATGTGCTGGAAATCATTATGAGCACCACTTAATTTTTCACCAGGTCCTAGTTTAAGATATAATAAGAACTACAGTTAATCTTGAAAAATATTAATGTTGCCTTTTATATTATTTGCAATTATTTTTTAGCCTGTGGGCACATTTGAGTTTACTGACAACTTGTCCACTAAAAAAGAAGTGTGAGTCATTTTAGGTACACAAAGTTCCTTTAACTACAAAAGAATGGATGCACACTTTAGGAAGTTAACCAAGAAGATTACCAACAAAAGTTTTTCTTGAAGGAAATAATTGGAATTTGAGTAGCCTTGATAGGTTACATGCCTCCAAAAAGGAACACTTATTATTTCTTGCTCTTCACTGTGTTCCTCTACATGATCTTCAATGATACGGCATTAAAGATTATGTCAGTCAGAATTTAATAAGGGAAGCTGAACCTTGTGGGTGATATGGAATAAAGGATTTGTTATATAGAGATTAGATTTTATAAAATTGTGGGACAAGTTGGGGAAGTAAATGTCCAGTAGGGTGGTTGGCTGAGCAGAGCATAGCTTCCAATGAGGACCCATGTGAGGGAGCTGACGAAGAAGTTTACGCAAGGCCATTTCCTATGCATCTGACCAGGCCAGGAGTATGTCAGTGGAGCAGGTAGTCAAAGGGCCTGTTAAGAGATGATCAAGAGGAAAGACAGATTGAAAAGAACAAGGACAAAGTAGAAGCCAAGAGGGCAAACTGGAACCTATAGGGACAAACTGCCACATGCTTTTGTCTCTCAGTGCATGGAACCCCCAAATTGCAATGCCCTGCAGAGAAGCTGGAGCCCTTGCCCCAGAACTGCATGTCTACCCAGCCAGGGACTCAGACTACCTGAGACAGGAGGACCATCAGAAGCTACAGAAGGTCCAGTGCACTCCTTGCAAGCGACTGCGCCATGAGTCTGACTTCCAACGTACGAGTTGAATGGATCGCAGCAGTTACCATTGCTGCTGGGACAGCTGCAATTGGTTATCTAGCTTACAAAAGATTTTATGTTAAAGATCATCGCAACAAATCTATGGTTAACCTTAACTTTCAGAAAGACAACCCCAAGATTGTACATGCTTTTGACATGGAGGATTTGGGAGATAAAGCTGGGTACTGCCGTTGTTGGAGGTCTGAAAAGTTTCCACTCTGTGATGGGTCCCACACAAAACACAACGAAGAGACTGAAGACAACGTGGGACCTTTGATCATTAAGAGAAAAGAAACTTAAATCAACAGTTTTGATGTTGCAAACCAACTTGTCCTGATTGTTTAATTAGAATGACTACCACTTCTGTCTAATTCGCCTTCTCCTGGTTCTAGATGTGATACATTGCAAACTGCTGCTTTCATATTTGTGGCATTTGCCATACTTGTTGAACCACATGGTGCACATTTATTTAAACAAAAACAAAAAAATGGAAAAGTGAAAGCAACATCATGGCCTGTGGGTTATTTTGGTCTTGGAAGGATCCGTTTCTTTACATTCAATATAATCACATTAGAATGTAGTTGTATGTTGAAGTTAAAGTAATAAATTATTCTGAAAAAAAAAAAAAGCTACAGAAGCTGTGGACCAGCTGATGAGCAACATATGCATAACTAGGCCAGAGCCTGATGTCCTGCACCCACCTGCTTGGTGCAATGATTGCAGCTGCACTTCTGTCTTCCAAATCACATGGAAATCTCTCTGTGGCCAGCTCTAACCCAGAGACGTTTAGATTACCTAAGCTGATGGAGAACAAAAACTACCACAGAGATAGACTATAACAGAGACTGAAAAAAAATTAAAAAGAGGATACAATTCAATCCTTTCTTTATAACAGCATGAACACTGGGCCCAGAGAGGTGATGGCTTGCTTATCCAGTGTCATAGAGCTGGTGATAGGTATAGAAACTCAGTCCCATGTGTGGTGATCTGAGTGATATCACAGAGGAATACTGCATGTAAAGTTAAGATGCCTGAGATTTTCACACTAATTAATTGTTTGGCCTTGGGAAAATAATCACTCAATTCTGGGTTCAAGTTTTCTTGTGAGAGAATAGCACATGAGTTAGGCCCAACAAATTGAAGGTCCTCAGTTAATATCTAATAAATAAATGAATAAACATAGTCTCTCAGGAACAACCATATAAAACTATTAAAACCTTATAAAATTATTCTAACACCTAACATAAAAGATAAATTAAAACCATGGCCCTGACCCTCAATTGTTAGGCATTCTTATATATTCTCATGAAATTTATCTGGGACTAGAATGGATCCACCAGATCCTTCCTCCTTTGCACATGTCAGATTTCCGGTCTCTTGTTCATGTAGCAATTAGTTGTTTTATATATTTTTGTCACCCCATTGTGGCTTCTACTTGATTCATCCAGTCTGAACTTTTCAGCAGGAATCCAATGTCGCATAGCTAAAACAGAAGGAATACCAAAAAATAACAATAGGAAGAAGCTAAGAGAATACCAGATTTCTAGGAATATATTTTTATGTTTTGCTCACAAATCTGCAGTTTGGGCAGCATTCAGCAGGGACAACTAATCTCTATCCATGTGGCATCATTTGGGGTAGCTCAAAAGCCAGGAGCTGAAACCATCTAGAGGCTACTCACTTTCAGCTAAGGCTAGAACTTCTACACGTGGATTCTTCAGATGGTATCTGCTTTGATCTGGCATGATGACTGGGTACAAGAGTGAGCCTTCAAAGAGGGCCAGGAAGAAACCACATCACCTTTTATGACATGGACTCAGAAGTTACATATCATTTTTGCCAGTATAGACACTTACAGATTCAAGAGGAGAAAATAAAAATCCCATCTCTCAATGAGACAAGTATTAATTAGCATTACATTTGAAGAGTAGCTGGAGGGACCAGGCATCTTGCTGCACACCATCTTAGAAAACACAATTTACCATAGCACTGATCAATACCCATGAGAGTTTATGGACACAGAGATTGTAACCAAAA
Source organism: Macrotus californicus (assembly GCA_007922815.1). Taxonomy (NCBI): domain Eukaryota; kingdom Metazoa; phylum Chordata; class Mammalia; order Chiroptera; family Phyllostomidae; genus Macrotus; species Macrotus californicus. The sequence goes on along the minus strand of VMDR010016126.1, from coordinate 4,204 downwards.
TGAGTTCTTGACCAACAGAAAATATCTTTATTCATGCATATATAGATACATACACATATGCATACATAACAAGTAGTTGGTAAATAAAGCTAATTCTTGCATTCATCTTCCTTCCAAGTTATTTTCAGTGGTATTCCTGAAGGCAATAGCAAGGAAATGGGTCACTCAATCAATCAGTTTAAAGTAAAAGTCCTATTTTCCTCATCGTTCACCTTCTCTCTGGGAAAATAAATCAGGCTGCTGAATTTTGGAACCATACAATTTCCATGGTAACAAAGCCAAAAATACTGAAAGTGGATTATAATTCTTTGCAATATTTAAAAAATCTGTATTTAGTCTGTGTGGTGTTTAAAAATTACACTTAATAGCAGTAAATAGGACAGCTTCACACAAACACACTCACAGTGTGTGAACAGGCACAAGGATACAGGCTACGTGAGTGTCTAAAAATTCTAAAATTTATACTGAGTGACCATAAAAATAGGGGAAATGAATATAAATAAGATTGTCTAGCTTGGTCTTCTTAGATCTCCTTCAAGTCAAATTTTCTTGTTTTGCTTTTGATCTCATTTAGGTGATTTTAGAAAAAATCTGACCATTTGAAGCTTGGAGAAGAAGTCAACCATCACAGGCACAAAAATGAGAATACTTATGATGTTTGGAAACTACAAGTAGTTCAGTGCAGCTGGAGAGTACAGTTATGTCTAACACAAGTCTTATTTTTGGTGTTAGAACTTTTAATTATGAAGTATTTCAAATATATAAAAAAGCATAGAAAATTATATGATAACCATGTACCTATATGGTTAATGTACTTAACCCCATGGTTAATAGCTATTACCCATTTGTAATATTTTTAAAATCTCTTTCCCTTCTAAATAAATATGAACTATTCAGTTAAAGCCTTACTTGTCCACCTCTCTACCTGCCCTCCCTCCCCAGAGATCATCATGCTGAAGTTCGTGTGTGACATTCTTATGTATGGTTGTGTGTATTCATGCTTATGAATGAATCCCTACTCATTGTATCTTCATGACTTAACTTATATAAATGCTATCACGGAGTATATATCCTTCTGGAACTCATTTCTATTGCTCAACATTATGATTTTTATCTTTAGCCACAGGACATAAATACGCCATAAGGAAAATGGAGGCTAGCATTTAGTATTGCACAGATAGTTAATCATTTATGCAACTAAATCTATAGTTCACCCTGAGAGAAAGTTGATGGTGGCAGTTTTTGAATTTGAAGAAAATATTAATGATTTGCGTGTAGGACTGGACACCAGAAACCCAAGTGAATGTAGGGAAAAGAAATGATGGACATTTACACACCAGTCCTTCCATTTTGGAAGGCCAGGTGTTTTCTCTTACATCCATCCTATGTGGGCAGTTGCTGGGACTGCATGGTCTGTGGTGCCACAGAAGTCCAGTGAGTGTCCAGGAGCAGTGTGTCTAGCGCAGGTCCAGACTTGGGATCAGGGAGTCACATCTCTGAGTCTCCATCAAGGAACCCTGGTGATTTCTTGCATCCTAGCCCTCCCTCCCTGCTCCTGCTCCTGTAGATCTTCTCCCCTACTGGGAACTTCGGACTGGGCTAGCGTGAATCTGTCTGTACCCCACAGGCTGGGAAAGCAGAGGGCCACGTGCACACCCACTTCCATTCTTTACTGTCATTAGAAATGCCTCACTTGATGTTCTGTTCAATTACCAGTTGTAGTTTGATAGATTGAGTAACTTTTAATTTATTGTACATTGTTATAATAAAGGAACTAAATGGGGTATTTGTTTCAAGGCACAAAATTGAGTCACTGATTCAGTATCAGATATACGTGAGTTATTGCCCACAGGCGTCTCTCTTTTCTGCTTACCATATTACCCTCTGCATGTCTCAAAGAAACTCCTTATGTGCAGAAACTCTCTCAAAGCATAAAAAGGGACTGCACACACATTTTACTTTTGAGGTGGCATTTAATTATTCCATAATGCTTACCAGATTAAAGTTATATTGGCCTCATATAACTCAATTAATTGTATTTTATTTCTGTTGCATTTCTGAGCATGTGAAGCTATGAGCAAGTGACTTCATGCAAATTAAACTTCAAGAAGCTTTTTAAGCTGTATTCAAATATATCAGGTTCCATAAATATATTTGTTTAACAAGGGTAGGACAAAGAGCTTTGTTACTGACATACTTTATTATCATTCTGCTGCACAGTCTCATGTGGCTGTTTTACAAGACATAAAGTCTAGGTATCCTGTCAAAATCTCAGACCTTATTTATTGCTTGCTGCAAAGTGGCTTATTGTCATTTATTATTTCTTGTTTGATTTATGTAACATTTACCCACCAAACAGCCCATAGGTTTATTTACATAAAGAGTACATGCACACACAAACTTGAACTTCACTCGGTGCTGTCATGTAGTTAGTAATACAGCACCAAAAATCTGTAGGAGGCTTTCCCATTTGATTTTTGTTCCCAGATCATGTTCTGAAAAGGCAGTTATCATATTTCTTCTACTTTGAGTGTTTATTGTTTGCCTCTAGGTGGATCGAATCATCTTCTGTGTCTTCCTAGAAGTCGACTTCAAAATCTACAAAAAGAAAATGAATGAATTTTTCCCTGTAGGTGAGTAAAGCAATTTGTTTCCTTTGGAATTGAGAATTGAAGAAGTAGAGGCATCGCTTATATTTCTATTTCATTTAACATCTTAATGACTGTAACAAATGTGATCTCCATGCACTCATTACCATGGGCAACTTACCATGGTTTTTAAGAAGTCAATGTGATGACAGGAAATCTAGACCCTAGCTCTCTCTGTCCCATGAGGTCATGGTGTTGTCTTGGGGACATCAGTTTATCTCTTGAGTAACAGTTTTCACACTTACAAGATATCCAGATCTGTGCCTACATCTACCATGTTAACACCTTTGATGGAAGTGATGAGAAGTACGTTTATATTTGTAGCCATAATTTAAACTTCCCGCGTTAGAATCCTATTTGCCTCAATTTTCTGGGCCCAAATTGCAACGAAGATGGCAGCACTATCTAGGGCAATCTGAGGAAGGTAATCTTCATCTTATTTCCCACTTATATTTGAGCATGTCAGTAAAAACTCAGGACTATCATTAAAGAACCTTGAGCGAGGGCTGTACATTGATTGAATATGCCATTAGTTGGATCTGGTTAATTTGTGTGTTCCTCCTCACTGTCTCTCTTCCAGTCTATGAAGGCTGAGGCTTGTTCAATGCCTTGTTATTTTTACATTGCCATTAAAGTTACGGTGCCCAAAGTGCTTTCCTCAGCCACAGTAAAAATGGCTTCCAGGACATTTCAGGCTACCCTAAGCATTCATGGCACCTGCCTTTCAGAAGCCTTTCTTTTAAAGATTTCACGTCTATTTCAAGTGACTTTTCATGTAACTGGTAAGAGGTAGGAAGGAGTGAATAGAGGCTGCTGTACACATTCACCCTCTTAAGCTGTCCCTCAGAGCCACACAGTAGAGAGGCCACCCTGCCTGTTGATCAGAGTAGACAACTGCTACATATGTTCAACTCTGTGCTGATGTTCAAAGTGGACAAAGTACTTCTGGGTGATCTGAAGTCCTTCTCTAATTGAAAGGCAAATCTGCTAAGTGCATTTAATTTGGGACATTAATTACAGTGTTTTCCTAATTACAATATAATATAAATTCAGAAAGACTTTACTGTGGTGAAGAAGAGGATTGTGACTGTGGTATTTTTCTGTACTTTTCTCCCTTCTCTTCTTTTTTTTTTAGCTTTCTTTATTTTATACACAATTAGATGTTTTACATTATAGTAAAGCACTTAACAACTACTTAATAGATAGCTGTTGATATGAGTTAAAATTTAATAAATTCTTCTCCACATAACCTAATGGTTTATTTTTCTGTCTCAGTCTCCTTGTTTTAACCTTTTCTTTATTTTCTGTGTAACCACATTTGGCTGATTATGCCTGCATTTCTACAACTTTAAGTAGTCTTTAGAAAGTTTATTTATATAAAAAATGTGACTTGTCACGGTGTGTGGTATAAATATTCTCATGTCTTGTCAACATCACAGCATATTTTATATGGTTTTATAAATTTTGGACTCTTTGAGATGTTTAGAAATGATGACAATTTTCATTTTTGTCTTCTAAGATGAAAACTTGATATCACTCTAACATAAGATAAAAAA
>VMDR010016125.1:0-21504 GCA_007922815.1 Macrotus californicus | reverse complement strand
CCTTCATTTCCCTTATTGTATCCTTCATTTGTTCATCTAATTTGCGACCAAATTCAACCAAGTCTGTGAGCATCCAGATTACCAGTGTTTTGAACTGTGCATCTGATAGGTTGGCTATTTCTTCATCGCTTAGTTGTATTTTTTCTGGAGCTTTGATCTGTTCTTTCATTTGGGCCATTTTTGTTGTCTTGGCGCGCCTGTTCCTAAGGAGGATTTTTTAAAACTTCCTTTTCTCCATCCACCTTATTTTTGAGTTTTGTTTTCAGTTTCTGTTCTGTCATTGCCTGTCTGATTAAGCTTTACTTTCTTTTAGTGCTTTGTAAAATATTAGATCGTTGTTTGTACCACGTAATGGGTGTTTCTTTGGGATTTCCTTTATTGTCTGCAGAACGATTATTCTGCTCCTTAGGGGTTTTTCCCCCTAAAGTGACTTTGTATGGGATGCAAGAGCAATGTTTGACTTTTTTTTTTTTGTAATTTTAAGAGGAAAGGTCACCAGAATAGTTTTCCTAGCCTCACAACTCTTCAGATCCCTCTTCTTTTGTCTCCATAAGGTAGTAAAACTATAATCCTGTAATTTCTGAGTTATGCCTGGCCCCTTCTCTTTCAATTTTAGGTAAAACCATGTTTCTTTCTCTGCCATTTCTCTGTTCTACTTTTTGCAGTTTCTCCAGGGTGTGGATTATACTGTCTGCAATTCTTTTCAGGGAGGCTCTGTGCCAAAACGGAGTTTCAGGTTGGTTTTTTTTTCTCTTCAACAGTTCAGGGGTACAGAAAACTTCAGTACTGTCGGACCCTGGGGTCCCTTGCCATCAGTTGTGAGCTGATGGCTGTCCACCTCACTCTCAGTGTGTTTCTCTCCTCTGATTGGCTCACCGTGGTTTTCGGAGGGTGGTTGTTTATAACGGGGAGTTCTCTGGATTTCAAAGTAGTGCAATCACATTGCTTCTCTTTGACTCTCTCTGCTCGGTTTCTGATTCCTTGTGAGTTTTGTTTCTATCAGTGGTTTGTCTCCATGTATTCAAATTTGGGTTTTGTCATGATACATTTTGCCTAGCTTGTAGCTGTTGACTCTGTTTTTAGTTTTGTTGTTCTAATTGTTCTTTGTTACATAGATTTACAAATTATTCCACCATTGCCATCAACTTCCTGGATCGCTACAGATTTAATAAGTGTTTAAGCAATGAAAACAAAAATGAAGATAACAAAATAAACTCCAGACTTCTGGCAGATCAAGTTAACAATTTGCATTGCCAGTTTGGATCTCATTGATTAGCTCTGCAGGACTGTACTAGATTTATAAACCACTTGGCTTGTGAGTTGATAAGGACAGAAGATTTCCAGACTATTTCACGAATTAATGCTCAACACTTTTATCTTCATTTACAGTATTTTTCCTCCCTCTCTCCCTTTCCCCCCTTCCTGCCTTCCTTCCTTCTCCTCACTGGAGAACATACTGATTTTAGAGACAGGGAAAGGGGTGGTGGGGGTGAGAGAAACATTGATATGACAGAGAAATTTCAATCAGTTGTGCTCCAATTGAGGTACCGGAACCTGCAACCTAGGCATGTGCCCTGAGTGGGAATTGAACCCATGACTTTTCAGTTTACTGGATGACATTCTGACCGAGCCATACTAACCAGAGCCAGATTTTTTTCTAAACCTCATGTCATGTAAAATTGAGGCTTCGGGCATGAAAGGAGGCTAGAATTGCAGGTAGTAGAGAAAAGTGCATACAACTCAAGTTCATTTAAATGTGGCTCAATTTCTCCAACACCCACATGTCTTGGCTCTCTCCCTTGCATTCTGATCGCTCTTGCACAGTCAGTTTACTCAGTTGGGTTCTAAGAAACTTCTTAAGATTTTGTTTGAGATTGGATCCCTTGGGCAGCAAGCAAGGGGAAGCAAGTATCATTCTAGGAAAAGTGAATTTTGTAAGGTGTATTGTTATAATCGTCTCATTTGGTGAAAGGAAAAAAATAAGAGACATACTTATTTAGGTTCAGATACTCATACTGATTGTGGCTAGACTCAGATTGGAGTTAAAAAGCATTTTCTTTTTTTAAATTTAAATTTTAATTTTTTTATTGTTGTTCAGATACAGTTGTCTCCATTTTCCCTGTACCACTCCCCCCCACCCCACCCATCCTTGCCTCCCACTCTCAATTCTACCCCCTTTGGCTTTGTCCATGTGTCCTTTATACATGTTCCTTGATGGCCTTTCCCTTATTTTCCCCTGTTATCCCTCTCCCCATCTCCCCTCTGGTAACTGTCAGTTTGTTCTTTATTTTAATGTCTCTGGTTATATTTCTCTTGCTTATTTGTTTTATTGATTAGGTTCCACTTATAGGTGAGATCATATGGTATTTGTCTTTCAACGGTATGGGAAAATATATTTGCAAATGGAACCTCAGACAAGGGTTTGATCTCAAAAACACATAAAGAACTCACATAACTCCACACCAGTAAGACAAACAATCCAACTGAAAAATGGGAAAAGGACCTGAACAGACACTTCTCCAAGGATGTACAGAGGGCCCAGAGACAGATGAAAGGATGCTTAGCATCACTAGCCATCAGAGTGATGCAAATTAAAACCACCATGAGATACCACTTCATACCAGTCAGAATGGCCATGGTTAACAAATCAACAAACAAGTGTTGGAGAGGATGTGGAGAAAAGGGAACCCTAGTACACTGTTGGTGGGAATGCAGACTGGTGCAGACACTGTAGAAAACAGTATGGAATTTCCTCAGAAAACTAAAAATGGAACTGCCTTTTGACCCAGTGATTCCATTGCTGGAATTATATCCTAAGAATCCTTAAACACCAATTCAAAAGAACCTGTGCACCCCAATGTTCATAGCAGCACAATTTACAATAGCCAAGTGCTGGAAGCAACCCAAGTGCCCATCAGTAAATGAGTGGATAAAAAAGTCTATGGTACATTTACACAATGGAATTCTATGCAGCAGAAATAAAGAAGGAGCTCCTACCCTTTGGGACAGCATAGATGGATCTGGAGAGCATTATGCTAAATGAATAAGCCAGGTAATAAAAAGCACTTTCAACAGGAGCTCAAATTGTGATATTTTACCATCTAATGAGACCGAGTCCTTCAGCCATTAAAATTTAAAGCCCTTCTCTGCAGACAGAGTGTTAGAGGAAATAAACATCTATCAGTAATATGGGAACTTGGGCTGGAAAGGCCCATGGGAGGCAGGCCCTACCTGCTCAGATGTAGCCCAGGGGTGGCCTAGAGAAGTAGTCCACACATGTGGGCTCGCCCTTCTCTTTGAATGATGCCCTGAGAACAAATCCTATTCTTTTCTTTCCTAGTGTCCATCCTTAGCAAAGAACAGGGGCCTGCAAACCCCTTAGGGCCACATATCTGAGGCTTGGTGGGCTCATGTCTCCACTGTAATCACTCAGTTACTCAGCTCCGCTGTTGTACCCAAGAAGTGGCCATACACCAAATGCAAAAGGCTGGCCCTGGCTGTTTTCCAGTAGTGCTCCCTTTACAAACACAGACATCAGGCCAGCTTATCAACTCTTGCTCTAGAACAAGATCATACCGGAGAGCAAGGCCTAGCCAAGGCATGGCACAAAAGGACTCCCATTTTAAAAACTCCCATTATCGACAGCCTCCATCTTAAGGGGAGGAACATCCACTCACAGAAGAGTAGCCTGACTCAGGACCAAACATGGGGGATGCGATGGGGAGGCCTTGATGGGAGGGGGAGGAGGGTACTGCTGCCGGGTTCTTCCCTTGTGTTCTTATTACACACAGCACTTTCCCTTACTCACACCTCTGTGGTGCGGAATGAAACTACATGGGTACATTAGAGAGAAATGAGGGTCCCTCTAGATAGCTAATACGTAACAAAACCTAAATAAGAATACCTAGGGGAATTGCTTAAAGTACATTACATGATAGAGATAAAAGAGGGGATACAATTTTGGATCATTTTTGCTGATTTTTATGAATGAGAAATGCAAGACGTCTTGTGAATTCAATCCATATACAGGGAACATGTAAACCTGGTGAATAGATTTTGATTCTGTATCACCTTATTCAGGAAATAAGTTTGGTAATTGAAGAAGATTAATTTTAAAACAATTATAGGTAGAAGGTCTAACTATTAAGTTTGGAGATAGCCCACTTTGTTTGATGTCTGCATTCCCATTTTACACTGGGGAATATCTATTGTAATGAATAAGAAATATTTCCACACATACTCTGCTTACTTAAATAGATGTGTGTGTGTGTGTTTATTTATTTATTAGCTAGAAATTCAATGAACGGAAAGTAAGGTAGCACTCGTTGGGGCATCTTTTAGTCCACGAGGCTACCACAATAAAACAGCACAGGCCAGGAGGCTTAAGCAACAGAAATTCATTTCCTCACTATTCGAAAGGCTGGGACTCCGAGATCAAGGTGTTGACACATTTGGTTCCTCCTGGGACCTCTCCTCTTGGCTTGCAGATGGTCGCCGCCTCCTTGTTTTCTCCAATGGCCCCTCCTCTGGATGCGGGCACCCCTGGTGTCTCTTTCTCTTATGAGGATACCGGTTTTGTGGGATTTAGGGCCCCACCCTTGTGACCTCATTTAATATTAATTACCTATTGAAGGACCCTAGCTCAAAAACAGTCCCATTAGGGGTTAGGAATTTCCAGAGAGCACAGTCCAGTCCATAACAGGGCAAATGGCATATAGAAGTTGAAAATGCTCACGCTGCCACAATTTTAATTGTTGGAGAAAAAGCCTAGCATTATTGAAATGGTAATTGGGATCGTAGATTATGTAGACAGGTAGAGAAATATTTCTCCATGGACAACCGCTATTAAGCAAGTAGCTTTTTGAACAGTTTCATTTTAACATTTTTCTAGTTTATTATCTTGAATAATAAAGTATTGTTTTCATAAAATAAGCGGTTAATTCCAGTGCATAGTCCTGAAAAGAGCCATCATTGCATAAAACCAAAAACAGAGCAGGAGAGTTTAAACTTCTAATTAAAAGTTGGAAATTTGAAAAGGTTAGTTAGTATATGAAGTAAACGCATTGTAAAATTTTTATGATTAAGTTTGGAAAATACTTATCCCTATTCAAACTGATGTCATAAAATTGTCCTGTAAGAATAGAGAGCCTGTCAGGCTAGATAAATATGAATTCATTACCAATTTCTATACAATATCCTGAATTCCAGACCACTGACTCTCTCTTTTCCCTTTGCAGTAGAAATTGGCATTTTTTTGTCTGCAACAAAAGTCAGAAAGGAAATTCTGGGCTGATGTAGAGATTGGTTAAGACAACACAACATGCAATAGCTCTCAGAAGAAAAGAGCATTATTGACCCTATTCTATGATGAAACCAAACTTTGTGTAATTTCTGCAGGAGTCAAAGATAAGAAATCTTATTTGCATGAATTCCATAAAAGTTTTGTACATGTCTGATTATTGCCTAAACTATAGTTTTATTTTACTTAAAGCATCAGAAATCTGAATGAGTTGTATAATATTCTCCTGAAGAAAAAAAATGTGAAATATTTTAGAAATCTCCTTCCTTTTGAGGTTTCTTTCAAATTTCAAACAATTTAGATTTAGGAAGAAAAGTCAGAAAGTATAATTCCTTTTGTTTTCCATCACAAATCGTTTGGAATATTCATCGGTTTTCTTTTTTTTCCTTCTACTTTTTTTTTTATTGTTTATTCTGTTACAGTTGTCTCAGTTTTTTCCCTGTTGTGGCCCTCCACCCAGCCCCCCACCACACACACAGTTGATCCCCTCTCTGTTGTCCCGTGAGTCATTCACACATATTCTATGACCAATCCCTTCCCTTTCCTTCCACCATTCAGCCCCACCCCCTCCTATAGCTGTCAATTGATTCCATGTTTCCATGTCACTGGTTCTATTGTTCTCATTAGTTCATTTTGTTCATTAGATCCCAGTTATGAGTGACGTCATATGGTATTTGTCTTTCACCAACTGGCTGATTTCACTTAGCATAACAGTCTCCAGTTCCATGCATGCTGTCTCAAAAGGTAGGACTTCTTTCTTTCTGCAGTGTGGTATTCCACTGTGTAAACGTATCACAGCTTCTTTAATCCCCTCGTCTACTGATGGCCACTCGGGCTGTTTCCAACACTTGACAATTGTAAATTGTGCTGCTGTGAACACAGGGGTACATAAATTCTTTTGAACTAGCGTTTCAGGATTCTTAGGGTATAATCCCAGCAGTGGAATTGCTGGGTCAAAAGGCAGCTCCATTTTTAGTTTTCTGAGGAAATTTCATGCTGTTTCCCACAGTGGCTGCACCAGACTGCATTCCCACCAACAGTGCACTAGGGTTCCCTTTTCTCCACAACCTCTCCAGTACTTGTTGTTTGTTGATTTGTTTATGATGGCCATTCTCACCCGTGTGATGTGGTATCTCATTGTGGTTTTAATTTTCATCTCTTTGATGTTAGTGATGCTGAACATCCTTTCATATGCCTCCGGGTCCTGTGTATGCCCTCCTTGGAGAAGTGTCTGTTCATGCCCTTTGCCCATTTCTTAATTGGGTTGTTTGTCTTCCTGCTGTTGAATCGTGTGAGTTTTCTTATATATTTTGGAGATCAAACCCTTGTCCAATGTATCATTGCCAAATATATTCCTTAAAACTGAAAAGAAAATTTTTCAGTTTTAAAGAATAATACATAGTTTTATTTTAAAGTTTCTCAGAAAGAATTTTACTAGTCCTAGTACTTAACATGTGCTAAACATTTGTTAGAGAAAAATAATAACTTATAATTTGGAAGCCAAATTCAGCAAATCGTTCCATTCACTGGCTGCCTGTGTAACTTAAATATTCATTTGATGCCACTTCCAATACTTCAATATCATCTAAAGTTTCTAGACAGGGCTTCTGTGTCTGTTAACATGCAGACCAACCTATACTTATGAAACATAGTTTCCTCAGTATTATCTATTTGTCTGGTTTATGATGTACTGAAATATTATGAGTCTTTGTGTAGATGCCTGAATACTGTTCTTCAGTGAATTACCAACAAGCAGAGAATTTTGGAGTTTGCTGACAGAACCTCTTCCAAATGAACATTAAGCGGTGGTTATGAGAGCATACATATCAAGTCTTCCCTCTCCATCACCAAATGTTGAGGAAGTTATTAAACATTCCACCCATGTTCATTTAAAATAATTGAGCCGGCAGAAATCTAACAGCTGATAACCGTTAGATTTCTGCCGGCTCAATTACGTTAAAATGAACTCTGATTTGCTGCAAATAAACGTGTACAACTCTGTTTAAATTGGCCTCAGTCATCTTTTCAATGTAATGAAAACAACAGTGCTGTCTTTACTTAAGATAACCTTTGACGCTCCGGGGGAGCACCGGCATTGATGAGAGACAGGCCGCCATCGCCCCACTGTGTGGCGCAGGGCGGGCCGGCTGCTGAGTCCATGAGACAAGGCACTCACACCTGCTACGTCATCTGGATGTTATTTTTCTGCCCACAGCATTGTTCAAGTCAATCCGTGAGCTCATAAATAAAAACATCTGTCTTACCTTTCTGATTTCCCACAAATGAAAAACATGCTTTTTTTTACAAATACAACTGAGTCATCCTACTCCTTTAACAGTAAATAATATTTCCCAACAAATATTTTCAACTCTGAATTTCAGGTTTCTTTCATTTCCTTCAATATATTTTTTTTGCAATAAGTTCATTGATCTGAAACAGTTCTACCACAAAATTCATTTGACTCCATATACAAGAGCTTTACATGTATATTACTTTTTCATGTGTTCTCATTTTCTAGAATTTTTTTTTATCAGAAGCTTCTGGCTTTGTTTTCTAATAATAACTGCCTGAAAAAATATGACACAGTTACAAACGAGCCAGACAAAATGTCCAGATATTAAAAGAAAGAGGAAAGCAAACACAAAGTCTTTCTAAACTGTATAATGTTGAAATGAATAAACAGGTTTATGTGGATGGATGGTGCTATAAAAATATCACTGATAGTTATGGTATTACATCATTTTTGTTTGTTTGTTTTGTGATTTTACTTTATACCTTGATGAAAAATGTGCCTATTTTGCAGTACCACAGAACAAAACCATTGCTCTTTCACAATGTACGTAACTATTAACGTGTAACACTTCCATAGTTTTCTCCCAGTAGAGATGAGCAGCAGCCAACACCAGGGCTGTGTAAAACACAGCTACAATTTTAAATGTGGCATCATCCATCATTCATTTGGTGATGAGGCACAGAGGCCCCTATTAGAGTCCCCCAACCTCTGTGTTGTGACCTGGGGTGAGCCACCTTTCTCTGTCTCATCCAGGTCCTCGTTGGTGTTGTCCCCCTCCAAATGGCAGCTACTTTAGTTTTATCACCTCTATCAAACCCACTGCACTGGGTTTAAATTCTACCATTAATCTGAAACACATAGTACACAAGAGGAACCACCACAGTCTTATTAAAATAGGAAGGGAAAAAGCTAATATTATACTAAGTAGGTTTACAATTTCACCTTTGCCATTTCTCATCTTGGGCCCATGGTTTAAAATAAAACCAAATACCAGTGAAGTATTCCCTTTCCATCCCACAGTTTGATTCAAAAGTCTGCTAATAACAGATCAGAGGCTTCTGCTTTAAATCAAGTGTAACAGGGACCGGATTTACCCACTGACCTGAAATAACCAAGATACAGATAAACAAATGACACAGTGGTTTTGAAGACACTGGATATCGCTGACAGGAAAGACAGTAGTTGCTTAGACATGGGCAACGTGTTTGGTGAGCCCTACAGTTACACCCGCTTTCTGCCCGGGGAGAGTTTCCAGGCCATGGTGCAGGGAGGGAAAATCTGGGCAGAGCCCACGGGATGGACATCCCGAGTTGAAGAGATAGAGCCGGGGTCCAAAGAGACAAAGGCAGATAGAGTTTACAGGGCTGCAGAGATAAAGCTATGGAGGCCAGCAGATGGCAAGACATGGGAGACAAATACAGACTAAAACGCGAACTGTGTCTCACTGAGTAAGATTCTAAATATATCGTCAGAACATTCAGGCATCTGTGTGTGCTCCATTATAATTAAGGCCTTAGGTGAAAGCCTTAGGAAGTCCCTCCAAAATACTTTGGGAAGTAGCTGAAGACAGAGCGAAATTAATAGCTCTGCAGACTTTATAATAGACTTGGTTTCCAAAAAAGAGGCTAAGTACTCAAGGAACAGGACACCACCCAAGATCTTAAAGCCCTAACATTGTTAATGGGGTTTCCTGTGCATATAAGTGATGGCCTTAGTGATGCCCTTACTATGACGTAGACCCTAGGGGAAATACAACTTTAGAAGACATCATTGCCTTAAAATGCCTTTCTCTAGAGACTATTTAATGACTCAAGTTGTTGTTAATTGCCAAATATAACATGTCAAGGCACACAGGGCTGGATATGACTTCAACTTCTGTTAAAAAACAGGCCGTGTGAAAATACAGCTAATGGTAACTAACAAAGTATAGGAAGCAATGCCAGCATCAGCAGCATCCTTGCCTACGAAGAATAACTACATGGCACTGGGCTCAATTTAAGCCTCCACTCCCACATGGGCAGGTCTGCATCACAGGGGACCAGAGCCATCAGCTGGAAGGAAGATCTGATAATGATAAGGACTTAGGTATAAGGGCCTATCATTTCTTTACTAAATCACTTTTATTAGTTAAATCTTGAATAAAATAGAGTCCTAGCCAATTGTTAACAGCTTCAGCCAGTAGGAGTTTGGAGAGGAACACTGAGGGATTTAGGGTTTTTGAGCGGTTCCGAGCTGTTGTGTACTAGAGCCCATCCTCACTGTCTTTACACAGCTTCAGGGACACGGCTCCTGGTGACTATCCATCTGGTCACCCTCTGTAGTCCCTATCATTAGTCTTGTGAAATGGTGTGCTTACTGTCCTTACCCTGCTAGCACATATTTCTATGAGCCAGCTTCTGTCTCTCCTTGAAAAGAAAATATTCAAAGCACTCTGGAAATGCCTGCCCTGTGCCTGTGGGAGAACCAAGGGGAATTACATATGGGGACTGGGAGCCACAAGCAGGTTGAATCCAAGGTGGGAGATGAGCTTTGTGATTTGTGTGCTTGTGTACACGCAGGGGTGTGCACACTGCTTGGCAGGAGGAGGGAGTGCTGCAAAATCACAGGGAATTCAGAATTCAAATCAGGACTCTGCAGCATCACAGGTGAGGTCTTTGAGATTCCACCTTGCTACTCCTGACATACAGATAATTCTGCCGTTCACGTTTTAGTGCCAATGGGTAACTGGCTGTACAAGCTACTAATTCAGTGAAGCAGAAGCCACTGTGAGGGGACATGCGTAGAACAAGCACAGTGCACTGAAAACTGTGAAACCTGAGGACTAATCCTGTTCTAACCTTAAATCACTTAAGTGAGCTTAGTTAGCCTCAGTTTTCTTATAATTTAACGGGAGGATTAGACTCTGTAAGTCGTGCTGAGTGAGGTTCATTGATTAACAAGCACTCTTCCATTGTTCTGTCGCCATGGTTCAACACACTTAAAAGTTATGCAAAATTTTAGCTATTACTTTATACTAACACTCAGCCTACGTTGATATCACAGGAGCAGAAATAGTAAATCAACAAGGCAATTACATAAAAAAAAAAAAAAATCCAGCCAGGTCAATTAACTGAGTGAAATGTTTATCTAATTGAAAAAAATTTTCCCTTTCACTTCTTGAATTTTAGGCCTGCTAAGAGCCTATGTTACTTCCCACTTTCATCTGGACTGCAATGATTTAGATAGCTCCTATCTGAATCACTCATTTGCTAAATAAAATAATTAAATTGATTCCCTGACAATTTTTTACAACAAAGTTTTGTCACACAAAAATATGAGGGTTTTTTTTTTAAATCACCACCCATTTTCCATTAATATTAAAAGAGACCGGGTAAAATGACCACAGGCCCAAGCAGTACTGGTTTGCTGTGAGCAGGAAGTACAACAAGCCCATTTTGCCTTTGGGTGGCCTGGTTGGGTTTAAAGACTTAAAACGAAATGCTGAATTTACATGATTCAGAGCCTGGAATCAGGTTAGAGACAGAGAAGTTAAAAACCTGGTGAGGTAATCCCAGCTCTGTCACTTACAAGCTTTTGACTTTGTTCAAAATGTTAATCACTCTAAGCCTTAATTTTTTTATCCATAAAATGGGTATAATAATCCCATTATAATGCAATACAATGAGAGTTAAAATAGGTAATCCACATAAGGCTCTTAGAATATTCCCTGACATATAGCAAATGTTCAAAACATTAGCCTATAAAAGTTAAATTTCTGATTTTTTATGACCTTTAAAACAAAGTCATTACTATTATTGCCTAAGCATGTTCTCTGAGATCTTGCCTGATGTTATTTTAAACTATTTTGACTTGTATGTTAACATCAGCTTTATATGCTGACAAATTAAAGAAAGTATTGGTAAGATGAAACATATCAACATCTGTTTTTATGTAATTAATTTAAGACATTGCACGCTTCAAAGATATAGGGCTCTTGGTTTTAAGTGGTGTTGTTCCACCTTTTAAATTCTTAAATTCTCTCTTTACTCTGGCTGCAAAGACTCACACTGTGTCTGCACACACAGGCACACACAGGCACACACACCAAATTAAAGCAACGTGCATTAAATCATTCTGGCACGTAATGAGTGACATCTGAGCCAACTATAAAGCGTTTCTATTTTTTCCCTGAGCCTTCTCCTCTTACATTTCCTCTCTCCCTGTTGTTTATACAACCCTACTAAAGTTCTAGAACTGAATCTAGCGCAAACAAATTTGCACGTCATGCAATATTTCAACAGAGATGTGTTGCAGGGCCCTGTGAGTTGACTTTGTGCCTATCCAGCAACCCTATTCCAAACACAGATTCTTACGTAGCTGTCTACAAACTAGCATGCCTCTGGCCAAACAGGAAGCCCTAGCAGGCTCCAGACACTGTGTTTCTATCCACAGGACTTGACGGTGATTGCTTCCCCCGCAGGAACTCAAACAAAGCCATGGGTGACAGATAGAACAAACCTTCTGGAGATGGCGGGGGGGGGGACGCAAACTTCTGCCGATCCTAACCGGCTGTTTTATAACCATTTATTTATTTCTCTCTTTTCCTCTTTTAGCCAAACATTTTAAACTTAACAGATTCATTATACACAAACAAGTATTGTCATGTGAGCCCTTGGACATTTTACTTAGGAGCCAAGAGGTTAGGCAATTGTTTGAATTTCAGAAGGAAAAACAGATGTGGTTTCAATGACTCCCACTAACGGAGTTCAGGCTGGAGGAGGGGTTGGAAGCCTCACCCTTCTCTGAAGCTGCCCCTCTGAGGTTTGTTCACCAGACCAAAGGGCTCAGGCTGGGTGGGCTTGGAAAGATGGGTCCAAGTCACTCATTCATTCTTCCTGCTTAAAAAGATGTTAGTAAATGTGTAACAAATTGAATAGATCAATTTTCTGGTATTTAATAAATTCTCTTTTGGAAATATTAGGTTTTGAACCCAAAAATCTAGTTAGGAATAATTATAAATCCTGGACAAGAAGTTTTTCATAAGATGATTTTGTTTTTATACAGCGCCTTGACTAGCTGAATTGATTTATTCAACTAAAGATTTAAAAAATCACTACGGAAACTGGAAGGGAAGGAAACAGATCCTACAACATATGTCACAATTATCTCATGAGACGTTGTCACCACAACATGAAATTCAGCCACTAGTTCCCAGACATACCTGACTATTTATAAGTTGGGATGTCTTATAGAAACCCAAATTCTCTGGAGCCACCTCAAATTTATGAAATCAGAATATCCAAGGGCAGGATAAGGGATTTTGTGTTTTTAAAAATCCTCAAATGGTTTTGATGATCAACACAATTTGAGAATTACTGATTCACATAGGAGATTTGTCAATTACCTGCATAATTGTATCAGGGCTAACTGTTACTGGATGCTTCATAGCAAAAAACCAACAGTTGATTCGAGGGTGCCTAGAATTTTGCCCTGTGAACATGAGGTCTAAAGAATTCATTGCTCAAGGGAGAGGCAAAGTTAGGACTCTAAGTTGTCCAGAAAATTAGTTCATGCATTTATTTTGTCCATCAGGATTCTGAGGCCCAGAATGATGATGGAACATTTAAATTCAGCTCATCTGGACTTGATTTCAAGAATACAGCACGAGTTATGCTACATCTGTGGTCTCTGATGCCTCCTAATGATTGCCAAGTTTATAATGACAAACCTGTGCTGTGAAACATCTACCCACGTGCGTATCAGGGGACCGAAACAGTGCTAACATTGGCCTCAGTTTGTCTAAACTTCAGACAGGCATCTTCTCATGCCTAGGCCCCTGAACTCCCTTTCTGTAGGGTACAGATGTTAGAAAACTTGTAACTATAAATTGTTTCTCTGTCTCCTTGAGATGTAAATCTATTTAATATCTTCTGGCCAGTTTTGTAACCCTAAACTGTCTTTCTCGAGGACATGGGAGCCATCCCTTTGAAAGGTAATCATCAAGAAACACAGGGCCCCCATTTCCCAATCTTTGTGGGAGGGTGGGAACTTAACTTGACGGTACCTTGGTCCAAGCTGTAAAACTAACTCCTGTTATAAAGATACAAAAAAGTTTAGTTTTACTCTGCACATGGCCAATTACTAAACACAGGCGTCCTATGATTCCTTTCTCACTCCAGCTTTAAAACCCCTCCAGCCCTTTGTTGCAGTAGAGCTGAGTCAAATTGAGTTCTGGTCTCTCTCCCCCACCACATAAGCCTTAAATAAAATCATACTTGACTATTTCATGTTGTCTGGAGTGATTTTTGCCTTGACACAGCCACTGGGCACTTTACAGGAACAGTCACCCATGCTATGTTCTATTACACTTCATCTATTATCAAATAAGGAATCCAATTAAGACAATCTCTTGTTAGTCTTGGTGTGTCTTTCCCAGAGGGCAGTATATCATAATACATGTCATATATCTAAAAGAGAAATAAGTATGCTAGGTGTAATTATGGAGATATGTACTAACTACATAGCAGTCATATGCGCTAGTTATGTTAGAGAGGGCCTGATGTCGGACAGGGCCTCACTTCAGATGTCATACCAAGTAACTAGATAGGAAGGTGGAGAACCTAAGAAGATATTAAAATGGCAGAGACAGATGCAAAAGCATGAGTTCTCCAGTCTGCTTCTCTGATCAGAGGAGGAGAAAAGTTAGGAAATAACACACAGCCCTTAAGCTTGTTAAAGAGATATCCATATATCCATACATATCTAGAGGATGACAACATTGGTGAGTTCTTCATCAGTTTGAAATACTTGGGGGGAAAGTAACTATGAAGAGACACTTTTTTCCCAGTCTCATTTTTCTCTTAACCCCAGAAACTCACAACAGTCGGTCTATTCAAGTTGGAAAGAACAGAATACCATTCATTGATCTTTCTTGGTGCTCAGATGACTGGATTTCTCAGACACTAGCTCATAAGGCAAAAGCATGCAAATGTCAGTTAAAGAAAGCTATGAACGCAGAGGAGGGGCCCATTGGAACCTCTCATTAAACTGTAATCAAGGACCACCCATGGTGCAATATTCCTTCTATAGAGGCATGTGTTCCTTTTACATCAGTGTGCTAGGGCTGCTGTAACAAACACCATAAACTAAGTGGCTTAAATAACAGACATTTATTGTCTCATAGTTCTGGATGCTAGAAGTCTACCAAGATCAAGGTGTCAGCAGGGTTGGTTCCTTTGAGGGCTATAGGAGAAAATCTGTTTCATGCTCTCCCCTAGCCTCTGGTGGTTTGCTGGCAGTATTTGGCATTCCCTGGCTTGTAGAGACATCACTGCGATCTTTGCCTTCATCATCATGGGGTGTTCCTCCGGTGTCATCTCTCTGTCTCCAAACCTCCCCTTTTTATAAGGATACAAGTTATGTTACCCCCCCACCAATGAACTAATTTTAACTAATTACATCTGCAATGATGTAGATTTCAAATAATCTCAAATAAAGTCACATTCTCAGGTATGTGGGGTCAGGACTTCAACATGTGAATTTCAGAGGCTGGACATGACTTAGCCCATAACATTCAGCGGTAAAAAAATCAGTCCTTTTTATTTAAGTTTTCAGTTCTTGGACTATGAACGTAGCTCTTTTCTAGCTAAAGTGTGGTCTGCATCACCCAGGAACTTGTTAAACACACAGAGTTTCTGGACGCACCTTAGTCCTGTCGAGTCAGATTCTGCTTTTGAGCAAGTTTTCGAGCTGATTCCTATGCACACTCAGGTCTGAGAAGTGCTGCAGTATCCCATCCCAACCCTTTATCCAGCTGGGCCTCTGGAAAGGTCTCAACTGAGTTCTACTCTCACTTGCAGCAATTTCTCCTTCCAAATCTGCCTGCCACAATTTTTCTCTTCTCATTCCTATTTTCCTTCTAGTATGTGAAGCCAAATTATTTTATTTTAAAAATTATCTTTGTGGTTTATCATCTCTTTTGAAATTTATTTTATCTGTTCTTTTTTTATTTGAAATCACCTTAAATCACTTTTAGGAAGTATGCAGACTGTAATCTGTCTTTCTATATCAATTCTCAGTGTAATAATAAAATTATCTTCCCTTTCGAGGCCTCTGTGATCATTTCTAAAATCTGGGCCATGAGCTCCAAACTTCAACACAAAGTTGGAGAGGAAGCTTGGACAGACATCAGTCTTAACTCCTCGGTATCTTGAAATAACTTATTTGACTGTGGAATGAGGAATTGGGCTTGGAAAGGGTCTACTTGCTGACAGTTTGCTGATAAAGTATGTGAGGATGGTTAAATCCGTGTCTGGAGTTTTCATCCAGCAAAGGAAAGCATGGCTGGTACACCGCAGCCTCTGAAAGTGGTAGATCCTGGCGGGTGGCAGAAGTTTTTGGTTCAAAGAGACAGATGGTGGAGTAAGAAGATCTAGGCTTCAATAGGAATGTTGCCATTCACAGTGTGTATGACCTGAGTTGAGATATTCAACCCATCTAAACCTCAGATTGCTCAGCTGGGTAAAAGGGATTGCTATCTGCCAACTAAGGGTACTTGTAATGGAAACATTACATTAAATAATGTCTGTAAAACCACCTGGGAACAGGCCTCGGTATGTTTAAAAAAAAAACTACAGAAATGATTATTTTTTGTTTCTTAATGATGTGCAAGTTTTTGAGTGCTTTTTATTTTTGAAAATCAGGAAAACACAGGTCAGAGCCATCACACGAATTATACAACAAATTTCTCTGGAACTCATCAAACACTCTGAAAGAAAATATGTATAATTGACCTAGAGTAATCTCCTGAGATAAAATAAGCTTTGAGGAAAGAGTCATAGCAATAATATCACAGAGCTTATATGTGTAAGGGGAAGCTGGGTAGTGACATGGACCAAAAAAGGGCCACATACTAAGCCCGACAAGCCCAGGGGAGGCCAGCAAATGGGCCTTGCAAACTCAGAGACCGAACGTAACCTCATAGGACTGTCTGAACATAAAACTTCCTAACTAAAAGCAGGTCATGACAGGTAGTCATGTCCTAGGACAGTAGCTCCCTTGACAAAGGTCAATTTTTACCTTGAGTGAGCCAGTCTATTGCTGTTTTGCATCTAAGATTCCCTTGGATTGTCAGAGTCATTTCCTTTTTAAGATCCCACAAAGCAACCCACCGATCACAGAACCCCTCCTTGTTATCTTGCTCCCCAATTATCATCTCTATGTGCTGTGAATGTCAATTGCTAACTATCCTATACTGATGGATGTAAGAGACGTGTGTGTCTCTTCGTTTTACGTCTTATCCAATTCCAGTGATTTCTCCTCACTTTGCTTTTCCCTGGCCCTTTAATCTACCACCAGTGAATTTCATGTCTACCCTTATATCCATCTCCTCCTTTGATTCTAATGTTTAAAATAAGCTGCAAAACTGCCATTACCTGGAGCACTTTCTCAATTTGTTGAGATTTTGCTCCTTGGCCATTGCCATTAGTTTGCTTGCCTCAAATAAACTCTTATATGATTTTTTTTGGTGGGGGGGCCCTGGATGTTCTATCATCAACAGTGGTACAGCCAAAGACATGTAAAAGTTGGAATCACAAGTACAGAAGTGGCAGGGATGTGATGAAAGTTAGGACATAAAGTGGTAGAAAACTCAAGGTAGAATTAGAATTTTAAAAGCTCATATTTAAACCAATCTTTGCAACTTACAGATGAGGAAATGGGAATGCAGAGGGTCAGGGGTGAATAAAGTGAATGAGGAGGGCTTGGGCACTTCCTCCAATCTCCAGATAAGGACATCATAAAGTACCCTGCTGGGAAATCTTTAATTCCCCCATAACGGCAGACTGTGCCTCTCTGTGCTTCCCCTGAGCAGCATTCCTGCAGTTCCCTGTCAACACCGGCCATCTTGTGGCCAAGGTGGCCTCTGAAGAACTGAGTCTAGAAATCAAGTGTGCTGATTCTAGTTACAGATTTTTCTGCATGCCATTTTATTTTGAAGGAAACAGTGGTAGGTAAAGAGGCATTCGAGTTATGTGGAAATTGATGAAAATAGTAATGCTAATAAAAGTGAGAAAATGATATGAAATTTCAGTCTTGAGAACTGAGCTACTCCGAAACATATTTTTGCATTGAAAAAATATATTTTAAACATAAAATGTATCCCACTCATTTAAAAATCATCTTTAATCAGATGGCAGATGACTCTTGGCATGAGGCCCTAAGTTACAAAGATCTAATATTGCTATGCTTCCGGCCCATGGGGTAACTTAGATTACTGAAGTGCATTTTTAATGTTACTAAGAGACACCAGGAGGGCATAAAGAGGATGGCCAAAAAAATAAAATAAAATCCTGAAAATGCACCTTAAAGGGTGAATTTTTTTCTTTTGCATATAAAATTTTATGTCCCTAAATGATACAGAATTATACCAATGTATTCTCTTTGAAGGATTAGCTCTCTACCTTTTGGGAGAAAACTCAGGTACTTATTTTAATCATTATACAGGGTGGGGCAAAGGTAGATTTGTACTTCTTCATAGGGAAAATAATACAATACTTAATAATGCAAGAATAAACTCTGTGTTTCGCATTCTCACAACTGTAAACCTACTTTTACCCCACCCTGCAGTTAGTAGTTAAAGTTGCTGGAAAGTCAAAGGAATTTGGTTCCAAGCCCAAATTTTACTTCAGTGAATGCATCTAGAATAAATAAACCATATTCCCTCATACTGCGGATAGTATTGAATTATGGGTGGCAAAAGTGAAAAATCAACAGAATCTCAGAATAGTAAAAAAATTTAGGATACATACTGATGTTCCCTCGCTACCAGCAACAGCCTAACTTTTTGATGGCCAGTTCTTATTAAAAGTAAGAAAATCAGCAAACACATCAATCAGGAAGGATTTATACTTCAAGTGACTCAATGTAGATCTACCACTAACTTAAACAGATAAGGACTTTTGCCCCTTCAGAATGAGACATGACAGCTTCAATGTGGTGAAACTGTTAGGATGTTTTTCAGAAAACAGGCTCCCTGTGTCCTTCCTGCTCAACTCACCTCAGTGGGTGCTTTTCATTCTGATGCTTGCAGTATGATTTTGTCCCTCTAGGCATTGTGTCTGCCTGTCAGCAGGAAGGAGAAATAATTAAAGAATATGTTGCTAGGGTTGTCTTCTCTGTTTAAAAAGTTCCCCAAAACCCTAGTGCACTGTTGGTGGGAATGCAGACCGGTACAGCCACTGTGGAAAACAGTATGGAATTTCTTCAAAAAAAACTAAAAATGGAACTGCCTTTCAATCCAGTGATTCCACTGCTGGGACTATACCCTGAGAATCCTGAAACACCAATCCAAAAGAACCTATGCATCCCAATGTTCATAGCAGCACAATTTACAATAGCCAAGTGCTGGAAGCAACCTAAGTGCCCATCAGTCAATGAGTGGATAAAAAAACTATGGTACATTTACACAATGGAATTCTACGCAGCAGAGAGAAGGAAGGAGCTCCTACCCTTTGCAACAGCATGGATGGAACTAGAGAGCATTATGCTAAGTGAAATAAGCCAGGTGGTGAGGGAGAAATACCACATGATCTCACCTTTAACTGGAACATAATCAACAAAATAAACAAATGAGAAAAATAAAACCAGAGACATAGAAACAAAGAACAGGTTGAAAATGATCAGAGGGAAGTGAGGAGGAGGATAACGGGGGAAAGAAAGGTAAGGGTCAAGTCAAGGAACGTGTATAAAGGATCCACGGCCATGGACAACAGGGTAGGGATTGACAGCGGGAGTGGGGGTGGGGAATGGGGCAGGGGAGAGCAATGGGGAAAAAGTTGGGGTAACTGTAACTGAAAAACAATAAAAAATGTTTCCCAAAATCTTTTCCCAGTGACTGCTGTTCCATCTCACTGGGTACAGTGGTGTCACATGGCCATGCTGAGCTGGAGGAGAGTCTGGATAAGCGAGATTTCATAGAAAAAGGAAAGAGAGGATGAAATCGTGGGTAGTTTGGAGAAGCGAATCAGTATAATCCATTCTACCAAGTAATCACATCTGAATGAGGTGACCACGCTGAAATTGCAAATGGTTTATCTTCTAAGTTTTTAAACTTTACTTCATAATTTTTCTTTGCAAATACATTTGTCATACATCAAAGAACCTATTAATAAATTCTTTGTGACTCCCATCTATGTTCTGAGGAAAACCCCCCGCAAATCTCTTTCTCAGCCTGACCTCTTACTGAGCTCCAGCTGCTTCTCGGAAAGTCCCATGTCCTCAAATTACTTATCTAAAATAAACTCGGCATGTTTCCCCGAAATGTACTTTCTTGCATTCCTGATTGCAATGAAAAGACCAACATTACCCAATTACCCAAAAGAGAAATCTAGATTATTCATCTATATCTTAGAGTACTCTCCTAATTCCCATCAGTTGCCAAGTTCCATGGGTTCTATAGCCACAGCTTCACTATATTCACGTCTTCCTCTGCATTTTTACTCCTATCGCTTTGGTTACGGTGTTCAGCATCATTTTAAATGATTTCTCTACAGGCTATTTTTCCTCCATTTTCACTCTCCTCCTACCTATGCATACTCTCACCAATGTGACCTTCTAAAGCTTAATATTACATCCTCTCCCATTCAAAACCTTTTATTACACATTTTACCATGAATAAAGTTGGTATTTCTTGGCATGGTATCAGAGGCCCCCTTCCCCGTATCTACCCCTCCATCTTCTCCTTGGCTGCACCGTTTCTTGGACCCTTTATTCTAGTCACACAGAACTGCTTGCAGCACTCCTGCCAGGCCAGCCTATATCATGCCTCTGCTTCTGCTCACTCTGCCTGGAGTGCCCTTCTGTTTCCTTCTGACTGGTGCAAGCATACTCTCGTTGAATGAGAACTGACTCCCCTTTAAAGATAAAGATCTGTCATCTTATACTCTGGAAGGCTTCCTTCCCCACCTCAGCACTCTACATATGGCACCAAACCATGCCTCTAACCGTTCAGCACCTTTATTTAAATATTTCTATTCCTTTAATAACTTGTGTTCAATTTTCTTTTTCTTGTTCTTGAATATATTATGCTAATCTGAAAAGTCAGTGAAACTGTCGAAATGTTAGTTATCTCAATAGGGTACTTGTAATTAAAAAATTATACAGAAACTACAATCACTAATTCTACTGTATTAAATATTAGGAGATATAGTTTGATAAACAACTCGGCTTGGATGAAAACTCTGAGCAAATGTGTGTCATTCCCTGTAGTGTTCTGTGTGGTAGTTATCTTCCTGCCTAGTCTGCAGAGGATGATGGCTTCTTAGATATCTGGTTTGTTTTCACTTATTGAGCATCCTACTGTAGGGTGATGTCTATAAAATCAGAAATTGTTAAATGAGACTAGGATTGAGTAAAAATTGTGAAAGCTTAAAAAACTAAATAAATAAATAAATAAATAAATAAATAAATAAATAAATAAATATTTCCATTCCATAGGAATTTTTCAGAGGTTTGTGTTCACTAATTCTAGATGAGAATAAGGAGCAGAGCTTCACCAAAGAAAGGATTAGTTAGTGCTACAGAAATGTTAAAGAAGAAATGATGTTTTGTACATAAATATTTAATATTTCTAACAGCATATGCAGTTATATAAACTATATCTAACAGTGCATTAACTTGTATTAAATAGTTAAGCTGTGGCTATAATATTGACAGGTTTTATATACTACTTGGAGGAAACATCGCTCTAGTGGAATATGTGATACTAAGAATTCTCTCATGCTGACTGCATGTGAGACATGATACCAGTATGGGGGCATCATTCATAATATTTTATTACTTAGTGTCTTGTTGTTTTCAATCTTGTCCAATTTGTTTTATTACTTGAACAAATTCCTATGGAATGGAAATATTTATTTATTTATTTATTTATTTA
>VMDR010016124.1:0-21494 GCA_007922815.1 Macrotus californicus | reverse complement strand
GCTCACTTCAGAGTCCAGAAAGGACTCTAAAAACTAAAGTCAAGGTTATTGAGCAGATGTTACAAGCCTCGGTAACAAAGAGTCGCTCAAAAATCAGTCCAATTTATACCAAGAAAAATTAACTAGAAATTATAGAATCCAAAGCACTACAATAAGATGCAGAAAGTTGAACAGGCTTAAAAGAGCCACAAGTCACAGAGCAAATAGCAAATTGGGAATCCAAAATGTTGACATAGTGGCGAGTGCCGAAGATCGAAGATGGGCCCCTGGATCTGCCAGTTAATGAAGCGGCAGAGGGGAGCACATTGGCAGGAGCCCTGCAAGGACTGGCGTCTGCCCTAGGAGGTGTTTTGGCAATGGAGCAGCATCCCGTCTTGGGGGTAGTTCAGTCCTTGGGCCATACTGAAGGCGTCCGTGAGAGCAGCTAAAATGGAATAGATCACAAAAGCCCCTTCCTTTTCATTAGCTGTTGAAGTGAACACAGTGATGATGAATGAAACCAGTGTGTCAATTAGTCTGATAAAAGAAGTCTAATGAGTGGGTTTCCCAATGTCTTGAACAGGTGGTTGGGGAGGTTGGGAGGGGTGAGACCTAATTATCACAAGGAGAGACATTATAAGAAGGAGTTCACTCCTGTACAATGCCTGGCATTCTTGGTCATGCCATTTGAAAAAGTATGGCTGAGTCTCAAGATGACCTAGGACTCAGCATCAGAGGCACAGCACAGCCTCAGGACAGGCCTGCCAGGCCCACAGCTGTGCTCTCAGGTCTCTGCTCTTTCACGTCAGGATCCAAGCTCACACTCTCCTGGTCAGGTCAGGTCTGGAACAAGTGTTTGGCAGAGACTGTCCCAAGGTAAAGGACGGCAGGCAAGCGAGATCGGAGTATTCCGCAGCCAAAGTACTCTGGGGGGTTTTTCTTACACAAACGGGGCAGTCTGACATGAAGGGGCTCGAAAGGATTTGGATTTCAGACTTTGATCACCATGACCCAAGTCCCTGGGCCATAGAAAATGTGGCGTGAACACTCCTTGCACCAGAAACACTGATGAGGAGACTGGGAGTATTGCCACCAGCTATGGAATGTTGGTCTCCACACTAGAAAAGCCTTGACCAGGGCTGTCAAACTCATTTTCTCCGGGGGCCACACAGCTTCGAGGTTGCCTTCAAAGGGCCTAATGTAATTTTAACTCTTTAACAGTTAAGGAGTAGTTACATTTATACAGCCCTAAAATTTTGGCCCTTTGAAGGCAACTGTGAGGCTGATATGGTCCCCGGTGAAAATGAGTTTGACACCCCTGGCCTAAACCATGGAAGAGACGGCATATAAAGGAAAGCCCAGTTCTCAGGTGTGTCAGGTTCACATCAGGTTACGCCATGCCAAATAAGCACTAGCACGTGTGCCTAATGGAAGTGCCTGCAGGTGAGGCGTGGACCTGGATGTTGAGGCTACAGCCAATATAGTCCTATCCCTGAAAACTGAGTCAAGGTAGACAAACATCCAGCCCTACTACAAGACGCCATGAAAAGTACAACCCCATCCCTCCAGACAAGGTGGTTTCCATACGGAGCACTGGCTAGGGAGCCAGAGTTCCAGGTGCTGTGCAGGTGCTAGAAGCAGACAACATGAAGCAGGGCTGTTAGGCCTTTAATGTGGAAGTGAACCGTCTCCACCCTTGGTGGACCCTGGATACACAGCTGGGAAATTCTCATACTGCCACAGTCGACATAGGTTTGCACTAAATAACTGGGGCATGAGTTCCTCTCTGATGTGCTGCCCTTCACCTGCCCCTGGAGAAAGACTTCTAGCCTAGAATTAAGAAGATGGTTTACTGCCTCTCACACCACCACTGTTTTCCTCCCTGCAGATTTGCCAGGGCTCATCCATAAGTGCTGTCATGGTGTCTGTTACTCACACAGTAGGTTCCTTACCCCTTAAGTCAAATGATCCAGCCTGATTTTTATATGATCAGTAGGTTCTAGGCTCTAGAAAACTAGGGTGGAAAAAAACACACCAAACAGCCCAACAGGACTTGGGTAACTCTTCCACACAAGTCAAACCGCCCATGAGGCGGGCCACCCTGTATGACATATCCTGTGTACTTGGTCTGCAAGAGCTGGTCCTCCTCAGGGAGGAGGGAGATGGTCTCAGAGCACCATTCTCTCCCAGGAACTCCTTGTCTAGACGCCACACAGCCACAGATTTACCAGGGTAAAGCCGGGTTTTAGAGGTGCAGATGAGGTGGTTAGTTCCCTCCTATTTCAAGTCAGGTTCCTATTTGCAGGTCAGGTGGTCAGGTTGCTCTCCAACCCCTTAGCGAACATAACGGCCTGAAATACACATATGCACTCAAATGAGGATAAAGTACATTCAGTTAGCCTGGTAACAGCTGAGGCCAGGAGAAGTCACCAGCAAGAAGAGTCAGAACCTCTTCAGCCTCTGTGGGCAAGGTCTGCTTAAACCCAAAGGTTTAACACTGCCTCCAGAAAACAGTACACCCAGAAAGGACAGACTTGTACTTAACATGCAAGCAATATAAAGTAACAAAATCATCACCAAACACTGTGATAAAAAAGAAAAAGAGAGAGAGGTCCAACAACAGGTAATTCTTGAAATTTCCAGCAAGCACCTTCAGGAAAGTTCACCAGGAGGTAAAGGCCTCAGCCACCAGAGTTTAAGGGCAAAGCCCACTCCTAAGAAGGAGAACTCAAGAAAGCAGAGCAGGGTCTCACTTCTCAGGGAAGGCAAGTTCCCACAACATGGGCTCAGAAGCAATGGGCAGAAAGTACTTCCGAAGAGCTCACAGACTAAGCCTCAGGCTGAGTGGGACGAAGGAGACCTGTAGGGGGTTTAAATCCTTCCTGGAGGGAGCAGCTGGGGCAGTTTGAGCCTGCAGGTAAGAAGTCAAGGGACCCCAGGTGTGCTCAAAAGGTTCCCATTGTGCAAAATAACTGAACCCTTCCTCAGCTTTTGCATCGTTAATTCAAGTTTTCCCGATTACATTATAAACTCTTTGAAGCGCACAAAGAGTTTATACTTTTGTGTCCTACACTATAGCATCCAGGATCAAGTACTGCACATAAAAAGTGCTAATGCATATATACACACACACACACACACACACATACATGTTTGTTGATTTATTCTGTTCACTGGTTCAAAGGCTGCGTGATACTGCTGATACTGCAGAGAACACACTACATGGGGCGCAAGTGAGGAGTATTTCTTTCTGGCAAGCCTGGTCACCTCTCTGTACCTCGCCTGTTTCTCTGTGAAAGGGGGCTGGTGCACCAAACAGTTGACTTTTTTAAAAGACTTTATTTATTTACTTTGAGGGAGGGAGAGAAACATCAATGTGTGGTTGCCTCTTGTGCACCCTACTGGGGACCTGGCCTGTGACCCAGGCATATGCTCTGACTGGGAATCGAACCAGCAACCATTGGTTCGCAGACCAGCACTCAGTCCATTGAGCCACAGCAGCCACGGCTCAAACTGTTGATTCTTGAATTGTGTCCCTTTGAGCGTTAGGGTTTCTTAGAGATGTCTCAGGTAGTCACGGTGCAGTGGGAAGGGGGAAAGGAGAGGGACACTGGCCCACAACTACTTACATTGAGAGCACATCTGCCTTTGTCAGTTATAAATCTTGGGGTTCACAGTTGGAAGTCATTTATAGGGGTTCTGTGGCTAAAATTTTTAAAAATTACCTGACTCCCTTATTTCAAAGATCCCTTTCATTCTAAGATGACATTTTATAATTCCACTTTTAAATGCTTTTCCCCCCCACATAATAATATATTTTTTATTTTTTAATTAGTCGGCATTCCATATTATGTTTGTTTCAGGTGTACAGTATAGTGATTAGACACTGATTTTGTAATTCCATTGATATTTACGCGAGACAAGAGTCTCATTGACTAGTGGTCCCTCCCAGTTAAAAAACTGGGTGACCTTTTATCCTTACCAGCTTCTGGTGACAACTCCCACTTGGGCAAAGAGGAAATAAAGATAGCAGTGTTGTTTGTGTCCAGCTGCATACCTCCTTCATATTCCTCAGCTCAGTCGTTTCAAGGGTGAGGCACCTCCCTTTCCTCCTGGTCCCTATGAACCCGATTTGTGCCTTACTTGTTGGGACAGCCACCCAAGGCCCCCTCCCTGCCCGCAGCATGGACACATCCCTAGTTTTTTTTACTTTTCCCCTCATAGCATCTCACTTCACACTTCTTACTTTTTCTTCTTTGCCCGACACACCGTTTGGCTTTTTCTGCCCTCTCTCTATACCTGAGGTTTCCCAAGAACACTGAGAAGTTTCTGTAGATGACATCTGTAGACCAATGACCTAAGCAACAAAGAAGGAAAAGTGATGTGGGAGAACAGAGGGAAGAGATGAAAGGTCAGGAGAGCAAGAGGAGCGAAAGAGGAAGGAGCTGTGGTGGTCTCTTGGCGTGCGGTGATACCCACTCCTCTTGCCCTTTTTCTAAATACATCCCAATTGCCACTGTGCACAAGGCTGCTTTTGATTAACAATCTAGTAAAAAAACAAAACAATAAAACTTGCATTCTTTATTCCTTCTCACCAAATGCCAGTCAGTTACTCTAACTGTGAAACACAGCACCACTTAGTAGTTCAAATGTGGGCTCTGCAGTCAGACTGCCTGGGACCACGAGAGCTTTGTGACCTTGACCTCTCTGTGTCAGGTTTCTCATCTTTAACGTGGAGATAATAATGGAACCCACCGTTAGGGCTGTTGTGGGGATGAAATGAGATAATGCCAGCAAAGTGTTTGGCAGACAACCTGGCACAAAGTAAGGCTCTGTAGATGTTGGCTGTTATTCTTTTTAAAAATGTTTGGCTTTAGGGCCTTACCCTCATCACTGTCTGCTACATCTAGTTCCTTTGTAAAGGAACTGGCCCAGTCTCCTGTGGCCTTACCATATCTACCTCGGCCTAAAAAATGTCAACGGCAAACACTGTCTCTGTGGAGTGCCCATTAAACGCTCTTGCTATTGGGCTCGTAAAGAACTAGTTTCATTTAGGCAAAGAGAGGAGATAACCACATTGTAGCCTATTCACAATAGTCCTGTTTAGAAGGTTCAGCCTAAGGTAACATGCAAATTTTATTATTTTATTGCAAGAGTATACTAAAATATGAAATAAATGAGCTGCAGTTGATGTTTTTATAGAATTTGGCTTACCTCCTAAGTTTGTGGTTTTTAATTAGCTGTGCATGGTAGAATCACCTGGGAGAGTTTCCAGAAAACATATACCTATAAGGGCCCCATCCCCCGAGGATTCTGATTCACTAGACCTAGGTGATGTTTTGGCATGTTTATTTGGAAAATGGTTACCCAAGTGATTCTTATGCAAAACTGCTGTTCCAAGTATTCCTGGCCCCATTCCTCCCATTGAGGAAGACCAGTTTCAAGTAGAATGTAAAAGACCATCCACAGTTTTGAAGACACTCTCCATATAACTAGGTATGCTAGAAATGTCTTCACATTCTTCATTTGAGGAAGAAAATGTCTTTCGTTCCTGCTCATAACATAACCACAAAATTATAAATTATATTCCATCAGGACTGAGCTACCAGCAACTCTTCTGGTGAATTTTTCTGCCATTTTAATGAGAAAAATAAAAACAAAAAGAACATCTGTGGATACTTTTGCCACTCACTTCATTCACCTGAAGCCGACTCTCCTTTGGGATGTTGAAAGCATGATGGCCTGGCTGTTGGAATTCTTATTTTTCTCTTGAATGCTTTTTTCCCTACTTTCCTATTTTAGAATACTTGTCTACTTTAATATGTGATAGGTGTCCCAATCACTCAGCACTTACCGGTAAATTAAAGACAAGAATAGAACAGGGAACAGGAAAAATATAATTGAATCCTATTCTGTTTAACTAAAGCATGCTTTTCTAGTTTCATAAAAGGATAGATATGATAAATCAAAAAGACACTGGTTCACCTGCTTGTGACTTCTGAAAGTTCTCCTAATTATTATTGGCTACTTCTCTGCCTTTCACATTTGTTGATAATTCTGCCATCTGTAACAGCTCCTTCTATACTGGCTCTGAGGAAAAACTGGCTCAAGTGATCCCGCAAATAAAAAGGGGATTTGAAAAAAGGGCTTTATTTCCTCACACATTCAAACACAATTTCTCATGTTCTTTCCTCCCAAGTCCAAAGACACTTGCAAGAGCCCCCGTGTTGTTGTAGTTAATATGTAAAGTGCTCACAATACTGCCTGGTACATCATGAGAGCAACGTGCTGGTGTTAGTTACTGTTGTTATTATTTCTATGATCATCAGGTGTTGTTACCCTTAAGCTACACCTAATTTTTAGGACATAAATATGTGGATTCTCCCCTAGAAACTGTGGGCCTTACTCATCATAGACACTCAAGAGGTGCTTGTTGAAGTGAAGAAAGTTAATAGATTGTGAATATAGAAATGATGTTTCTGCATTTTCAAGATGCTTATAGAGGAAATGCCTTTTCTACAATAACAAAAGTTATCTGAAATTGCAAGAGCTGAAGAGTAAAACTTTCGAAGGCACGTCACTCCAGGCTGTTCTATACGGCAACCACATGATACACTTACACACGTGATGCCATAAGATGTAAAGCAGCAGGCATTTACGTCACGTGCATACCTGTCATGCACTCATGAACGAGAGGGCACTGTGCTGACATGCCACTGAGCCGAGAGGACACGTGCTCTTCAGTGGAATATTTTTATTGTGTGTAGGAAATTCCTGTGCATACTGAAGAAAGATATATCCCAGAAATCTTTCCAGTTGGCTGCCATCAGAAATCTATCTATATCTCTAGTGTACTACTTACTCTCTTGCATTAAATTTACCTATTCTCATGACCTTTTCTGCCAGTGGCCAGAGGGCTTTTTGAGGGCAGGCTCCACATCATTGACCTTTATAACAGCATTGCTTATCGGAACCTAGCACATAGCCTTCAGTAAGTGCTGAATAAAGACAGGATGTTATGGCAATCTTCATCTTTTGTAGTTTGCATATTAAACTAGTAGGTGAAATATCTCCATATATATGGCAACATATTTTCTGGGGGGAAAAAACTCACACATCATATGAAACACAATTTGACAATGAAAGTGAATATCTGAAATATGGATAGTCTCAGAAAATTCAGCACAGAGAAATACTCTATCCACGTTACTTGTCCATCATCCTTTCCTCCCCTCCGTCTGTCCACTCACCTACACTTACGTATCCACTCATAACTCCCTTCGTCTTCTCATTTATTCAAAGTACACTTCCAATTCATACTTCCAAAACGGGGTGGGGGGGATGTGTTGCTTTTTTTCTTATTAAAATAAATGCAAGATCACAGAGATGACTTTTTTTCCTAGTAATGAGAACTATCCCTTTTTCAGGGAATGGAGACTTCTATCCCCAGTGGATTAGAGTAGAAAAAAGGTCAGCTTTGTCTTGCTGGCCACAGCCTCCTCGACGACATCCTTTAAGTCGATGCCAGAAGTGACAGGGAGATGAATATTGTTGAGTATGTTCTGAGACTTCAAGCACTGATCCCTTCAAGTCTGACCCCCAGAGCCATGAGTTCTCGTTTTCCACAGTCTCTCAGGCTGCCAGTCAGCAGTGGCAGGCAATTTCACTGCTCCACCTAAAACAGTGTTGAGAGTGGTTTCAGTCTTAGGGTCAGCCACAGTCAATTTAAACATTTCCTATACCTATGCTTCCCTTATACAACTACTGAGACCCAAACAGTGG
The DNA here is from genome assembly GCA_007922815.1 of Macrotus californicus. NCBI lineage: Eukaryota > Metazoa > Chordata > Mammalia > Chiroptera > Phyllostomidae > Macrotus > Macrotus californicus. The sequence goes on along the minus strand of VMDR010016124.1, from coordinate 13,733 downwards.
GGTGGGTTTGAACCATATGGGAACTTATGTCACATGGAGTCATGTCTAACTCAGCACCATTCACAAAGCATGTGGTATTCCCATTTAGTTCTATGTGTTTGAGGTCATATCTGGTGACTTCATTTTCAATCAATGCATTTTTTATTTGTTGTTCATAGCAAATACGTCTTTCTAGAGTTATCTTAAATTGTCCTCAATGTTTATCTTGGTATCAAAAGAGATAACTTGTCCTTCCAAAGTTTCACCAAAGCCTTTCACTTCAACCTAAGACACATAGATTTCCAGGTCAGAATTATATATCCTCTTAGTTTGGTTCACAGCTTGATTTTTATAGACACACAGAAGCCTAAATTTTCTTCCATCTACAAACCTGACTGTTCTCCAAAGCAGCTCTCAAAAATGTAAAATTTGCTCCTTAAAAACTACATTCTGGTATAGGAGCTGCCACCCATTAAATGTCAATTCCCCTGCACCCGCCCCCCCCTTCTCCAGAGAAACTGCCTGTCAGTAAAAGACCATTGCAGGATGGGCTCATTACAATTTGAACTTCTAATGATGTCTGACATCACTTTCCTGCTCTTGGATTGTTGCAGAATCACACGTATTTTGGAGACCACAAAAACTCCCTTGGCTTCGCTCACAGAACTGGGGTCCTGAGCACCAGAACTCACAGATGATTTTGGCCTGCATTGTCATGCGGAAATGACATCTTAAACACCAGGCACATGGAAGTCAGACTGGGTGATGGAGGTGGGAGGAGGCTTCATATGGACTTAATTCTGTATTGGAAACAAACCTAAAGAAAAAGACCACAATGTATGTGTGTACATTTGCACCTCCATCTAGAAATGAGTTCCTCAAGATCATGGTCAGTGTTTTACCCATCTTTGTATCCCCAGTATTTAGCATAGGGCAGTATCTATACTAGTTGCTCAATAAATGATTATTAAATGAATTGCATTTTGGACCAGTCTAAGTCACTGGAAAGCCCTCTCTAGGTCATGTTTTGAGATTACTGCCTCAGCTGCATGTCTGAGTCTTAGTTCATTTGTTTTGATTCAGTTCTCCGCATGATGATTAACTCTTACATAATCCAGTCATAATTGCATCAACATAGATATTAATAGACACATTGGATCCAACCACCACTTCAGTTTTGTACACAGAACTCCATAGGCCTATAAAATTCATTCTGTTGGAAACAGAGTGGCCTTATATATTAATTTTCTAACTTTATACAACAATTAAGTAAAATGAAGCAAGGTCTAATATACTTGATAGGCCCTAAGGTTTCCTTTCCAATTTCATTATAAGGCCAATTCCTATAATACATACATCTCCTACTACCAATTCTTCAAGCCAGACACCTAAGACCAGATTAAAAATAAATAAATGGGCCATGACTTCTACCCCACCCACAAAATGATCTAGGCAGGAAATTCCTACCTGCTTGTTGCTCAATCTAACCTTGCAAAAGGAAGAGACCTCTGGGTGGGGAAGTTTTTATTCAAATAAATTCCTAGGGATGATGTTCAATGAGAGATCTCTTCAGCAAAGCAACATATCCATGTGTCTGGAAAAGGCCCAAACCCTGTGTCACTTGTAATGAGCTGTGAGGAGTCCAGGTAGATAGAGCACAACATCTCCTAGGTCTTCCCCTCCTCCTCGGTTCCACTGCTGTAACTGGGGCAGAATTTAGAGATACACCTTCCTCCCCCATGGGTTCTCCACTCATTACTTCTAAATGCTACATCAGTTTAGCTCAATTTATTAACTACCCCATCCATCTGTTGATCTCATAGTATTCTGTTAGACAGACTTTTTATCCAGAAATATGCAGACGGGTTCATGGCTAACATTTATTGAGCACTATGGGCCAGGCACTATACTAAACATTTTACAAATCATTACTAATTTAATCTGGCCAACAACACTATGAGGTAAATGTTTCTGTTATTGTCTCTACTTTAGATATAAAATTAAGAGCAGTTAAGCCCAGATCCCTTAACTTATAGGTTGGTGCTTTAACATTATGCAACATTGCTCTAGCAATGTCACCAAAAACTTTATTTCCCTCATACAAACAACTAATTGCTCCCAAAACATTAGTTCCAAACAGGATCCCTGCCAGTTTGAAAGCCTATTAGGACTTCCTTGATTAATCCAAAGATGTACTAGTCATAGCCTTCTGGTTAAAATGGCAGCGTAGACAGGCATGGCTTGCCTCTTTGCACAACCACATCAAAATTACAACTAAAACATAGAGCAACCATGACTCAGAACCATCAGAAATTGAGTTGAATGGAAGGAAGTCTGATAACTATGGAATAAAAAAAGCCACATCCATCCAGACTGGTAGGAAGGGTGCAGATGTAGAATAGGCTGGTCCCTCACCCACATGTGGTGAATAAAAATTCAGGAGGGATATCTCAGGAGTGAGGAGTCCCAGACCCACACCAGGACCCCAGCCCAGGGTTTCAGTTATAGGAAAATAAGTCCCACATCTTCTGGCTGCAAAAACCAGTGGAGATTGAGTCCATGGGAGAAACTTCTGGAGCCCCAAGCAGTTTCTCTTAAAGAACCCACACACAGACTCACTCAGACTCAGTCCCTCTGAGCTCCAGTACTGCAGCAGCAGCTTGAAAGGCACCAGTGGTATACAGGGAGAGACTATCTGACGTCAAGGTGAGCAGAGACCATTGTCCTTTTTCTGCATCTTTCTCCCACAGAGCTGGCAAGCTGGTGCCATATCTGAGACTCCATCAACCTAGCTAACACTGTTTGACCCATCTTGGAGATCCCCAGAGAGTCAGCCTCACCCATCTTACAGGCCCACCCAAGCTGCTTTTCCATATGAATGGCTGGTCATGGCTGTGCTTCATAACTTCCTAAATTCTATCAAACAAGAAACAGCTGGCCTAAGTGAGTCCCTGGCCCAGCACTAGCAGCAGCCAGCCTAGTTTCACAGCTTGGCTTTACCTGGAATTCTCAAAGCCCAGCACAAGTAGCAGCCATCTCAGATAGCTTTATAGCTCATGAAGGGTGGCCCAGGCAAAACACAGGTAGGGGATGACCTTGGCCTGTACCACCCAGGAAACCCCAGGGCCAGTGCACTCGGTAGACAGCTACAGACCACAGCGGAGCACCACCCCCCTGCCCCTGCATGGCTGATCCTGCACAGAGGGTGGAGGTTGATGGTCAGTGGTCACAGCCAATCCTTGCAGCTGACTGGCCTGGGAAAATCCTTCCCATTGACCTGCCAACAGCAACCTAGGCGCAACTACAAAAGGAGGGTATACTCAGACCACACAAAGGGCTCACCTCAAGGACCCAGCTTGGGTAATAGGGGATGCTGTGACACTGGACCCTATAGGACACCTACTACATTAGGCCACACTACCAAGACATGGAGTCAAAGCAGCTCTAGCTAATATATAGAAACAAATAGAGGGAGGCTGCCAAATAGAGGAGACAAAGAAACATGGCACAATTGAAAGAACAGATCAAAACTTCAGAAAAGGAACTAAACAAAAGAGAGATAAGTAACCTATCAGATGCAGAGTTCAAAACACTGGTTATAAGGATGCTCAAGGAACTTAGTGAGGACCTCAGAAGCATAACAAAAGATTCAGTCAGAAACAAAGGATACACTAATTGAAATGAAGAACAATTTGAAGGGAAACAACAGTAGAGTGAATGAAGCCGAGAATCAGATCAATGATTTGGAACATAAGGAAGCAAATATCAATCAGAACAACAACAAAAAAGAATCCAAAAAAACAAGGATAGTATAAGCAGCCTCTGGGACAACTTCAAAAGGTCCAACATTTACATCACAGGGGAGCCAGAAGGAGAAGAGAAAGAGCAAGAAATTGGAAATATATTTGAAAAAATAATGAAAGAAAACTTCCCTAATTTGATGAAGGAAATAGACATGCACATCCAGGAAGCACAGAGAGTCCCAAACAAGAGGCATGCAAAGAGGCCCACTCCAAGACACATCATAATTAAATTGCCAAAGGTTAACTATGAAGAGAGAATCTTAAAAGCAGCAAGAGAAAAGCAGTTAGTAACCTATAGGGGAGTTCCCAAAAAATATCAGTTGATTTCTCACAAGAAGCTTTGCAGGCTAGAAGGGATTGACAAGAAACATTCAATGTCATGAAAACCAGGGACCTACAGCCAAGATTGCTCTACTCAGCAAAGCTTTCATTTAGAATCAAAGGGCAGATAAAAAGCTTCCCAGAGAAGAGAAAAACTAAAGTTCATCATCTTGAAACCATTATTATATGAAATGTTAAAGGGACTTTTTTAAGAAAAATGAGATCAAAACTATGAATAATAAAATGGCAATGATACAAATCTATCAACAGTTGAGTCTAAAAAACAAACTAAGCAAACAAGAAGAACAGAAACAGAATCATGGATACAGAGAAGGTTTTGATGGTTGCCAAGTGAGAGGGGAGTGTGGGGGCAGGGGTGAAGATGTGAGAGGATTAAGAAGTACAAATAGGTAACTACAGAATAGCCATGGAGATGTAAAGTACAGTATAGGAAATGCAGTAGCCAAAGAACCTCTACACATGACCCATGACATGAACGACTGCCTGAGGGAGTGGTGGGTGCTGGGTGGAGGAAGGCCAAAGGGAGAAAAGTCAGGACAACTTTAATAGCATAATCAATGAAATATAATTAAAAAAAAAAAAACAAAGATATACTAGCCTCCAACAAGTCTATTAACCGATATTTCAAAACTTCTCTGTATCCCATCCTACTAGATTGTCTATTAGTTGTATCTTTCCATCCAGTGTTCGTTAACTGATGAGTAATGCCTTTCTGATCGCTGGTGACAAAGGTGCACGTCAGAGTAGTTTTTCTTCAACAGGACCTAGTTCTCTAAAAGTTAAAAGATGTTAGATCATGAGGGTATTTAGAAAAGGCCCTTCAGGTTAGTAGACTATGTATTAAAAGGTGGAAGGTGGTTGAGAGAGAAAAAAAGAAATGTTGGCGATAGCCAGAAAAGAGGGCCTTAAGATCGGTGAGAATAGTCTATTGGAATAAAGAGAATTATCTACTCTGCTAAGACTGATAATGAAGAAAGAAAGGGTATGGAGAAAGGGTTTTCCTCAGAAAACTAGAAATGGAGCTGCCTTTTGACCAGGCAATTCCACTGTTAGGATTGTATCCTAAGAATCCTGAAACACCAATCCAAAAGAACCTATGCACCCCAATGTTCATAGCAGCACAATTGACAATAGCCAAGTGCTGGAAGCAACCTAAGTGCCCATCAGTAAATGAGTGGATCATAAAACTATGGTACATTTTACACAATGGAATTCTACGCAGCAGAGAGAAAGAAGGAGATCCTACCCTTTGCAACAGCACGGATGGAACTAGAGAGCATTATGCTAAGTGAAATAAGCCAGGCGGTGAAAGACAAATACCACATGATCTCACCTTTAACTGGAACCTAATCAACAAAACAAACAAGCAAGCAAAATATAATCAAAGATATTGAAATTAAGAACAAACTGACAGTAACTTGAGGGGAGAGAGGAGGGAACAATGGGGAGGGAAGGGGGAAGGGTTTACAGGAACAACTATAAAGGACACATGGACAAAAACAAGGGGGGTGGAAACAGGAGAGGGAGGTGGGGAAGGCTAGGGTGGTGGGGAGGGGTGGGAGGAAAAGGCAGAAAACTGTACTTGAACAACAATAAAATTCAAATGTATTTAATAAAAAAAGAATATATTTATAATAATGAGCTAATTCCTGGTATGATGATACTTGATGGTCTCTTCTCTGGTGCAGTGGTGAGAGCCAGATGTACATTGTTAAAAGCCTGGTGGGTGGGAGAGATGGGAAAGAGAAAAAAAATGAAGACAGTTGCTGTGGACTGGAGAAAGCAATAATGACACTGACTTACAGATGATACATTGTGGCTTCAGCTGAACACACAAATTTGTAATGAATTATGGCTACAATTTTCTTCCACAGTGGGCCCTGACATGTAGAAATCTGTGGATCTGTAGCTGGAGGGAAATCAGCAGACTAGGAAAGAACAAACCTGAGAAAATCCTAGGGTTGGTAGGAAGACCAATTAGAAAATAACTATGGTCTGAGAAAGCAAGAAGGGTTGAGAACCTGTATACACTCATTCATTTCACAATCTTTTATCGTGAATCTATTGCTTACTGGTTGTTGCTAGTTATGTAATATAAAATGAATGAGAATCTGCCCTGGAGTTAAACATTAAACAACAGCAAGGTTGTCACTAATTGCTGTGGAATACATGTGTGCAAATATGCTTTGGAAGAGCAGGTTCTAAGTGGTGCCAAGTCTGTCTCACACTTGGGCAATAAGAGAAATAGAGAGAAAAGCTTAAGTTATTCAGAAGGTAGGTAGATGCAAACCATCAAACGTTATACAACAGAGTATAACTATTGACATAAATAAAGATCAAAGGCGGTAAAAAGTGTGAGGGTTTGGGAGTGGTACATGATTCTGGAAGAGATGTTTGGGATGCAGGAGATCTGAGAGTCCAGTTTCAATCTGGCCATTGGAGAAATGCTATTCCTTGAAGTTAGAGAAAGGTTATAATTCCGTGTGTGGAATAAACTCTAGAGCCTTCTCCCATCAGCTTACAATCATCACATGGACTGCAGGTATCTCCCTGGAGGAGTCACATGAGCTGAGGGAGTCAAATGAGAGGATTAAAACCCTTGGTTCAGCAACAAACTGGCAGGGACCCAAGTCCATGTAGTGTGGTTGTGCTAGGACCACTATTAATATTTTTATTGATGTTTTTGGAAAGATGAATCAAGATCCTCTAGATTAACTTGGTGAATAACACAAATGCCAAAAAGAAATACCTGACTTGTGTCCTTGGTGATTATTTATTGTTTAGGTGTTTATTGCCTATCTTCTTCAAACTAGGTCCTAAGTACCATGAGGGCAGGGACTTTGCCTGCCTTGTTCCCTGTTCTTTCCCAATACCTAGAACAGCACCTGCTGCACATAGCAGTTGCTCAGTAAGTTGTTGTGTATTGTCACACAATGGTAATGGATTGCGGTAAGTGCTGTGACAGCACTGTGCACTAGTGTCATGGCCGTAGAACATGAACTCTGCCTTGGGGTTTGGAGACGCCTTCAGAGAGAAGGTGGCTTTTGAGCTTGGAGAGTGGGTAGGACTTTGTGAGGCAGACTGGAAAGAGAACAGTATTCCAGAAAGGGCAAAACACCATAAATAAGGGCAGTGTATATGAAGGTCAGGGTATGTTTGGCAGATGGTGAAAAGCTTATTTTTTTAACATTGATACTTTAAAACGTGGGTGGTATTTGTGGAAAGTGAGTTTCCTTCCACACCAGCGTACCTTACTTTTGTAATAGTCGTGAAACAAGGACCACAGGGGAATGCATGTAAATTAAATTGCTTTTGAAAGACTATGGAGTGAAATTGTTTTGTCATGTGGATGAAATGGCCCGAAGAGAATCTCTCCTGAAAAGCTTTTCCCTCCAAAGAGGACTGACATATGGTCTTGGTCCAGCTTTTTCTGAGGGATTTATTCAAGGAAAGGAAGTAGGAAGAAACTGGTGAATTGAATGAAAAGGTAATAGTGGCCAATGCTTCTAATAACGATAAAAAATTAGATCAAGGGTTTAAGGTTATTTAATGCAAGGAGGGAACATGATAAATGTTCACCATTTAAGGATTATCACTAACCCAGCCTTTCATTAAAACAGAAGAGTGGAGATGGAACCTGCAGTGACTTTTATTTAGTGAATATCTACTGTGTAACAGGTGCTTGGCGGACATTGCCTCACTTAATCCTTACAACCTCCCAGGGGGATCCATAACCACCCTCGGTTCTGCAGGAGAGCCGACAGAGGTGCGGGATGGCTAGGTAACCTGCTGGGGTGGTAGATGGCACGGAAATCAAGGCTGACCTCTAACCTCATCCTCCTTTCCCGACCCTATGCTGCCCTAACACAAGAAGGTGTATTATTATTATTATTATTGTTGTTGTTGTTGTTATTTATTATTATTATTGAGGGAAAACGTTCTTCAAACATAAAATACAACACCACAGAAAGACACAAGTCTGTGGGCGTGGGCATGTAAATACGTGAGTTCTGGGCCAGGCCTACTGCACTGGGAAGCAGTGTTTCCCAAATAGCCCACACCACGCTGTCTATAATTCATCCACTATAATTAACCCCGGGGTTAAGGTATTGTTTCTGAAGCCCTAGCTGAAACGCAGATATGTGACCTGGGAGAGCTGGCACGATCTCTCAATTACACCTAATTAAAGAGCTGGCTCTTCGGGAACTCAACCCGACTGGTCCAGGCTTCGGTCAAGTCAGGGGCTGCCGGGGCACGCCCGCGGGGAGGTAGGTCCCCAGGCACAGGAAAGCAGATGGGTGGGTGACAGGGCTGGGGGACTCACTCTGTAAGTCTGCAGAGGTTGGGACTAAGCCAAAAAAAAAAACTTTGACCCTCATACAGTTCTCCGGGGACAGAGCGAGGAGCACACCTTGCGCTCTCATTCCGGGACTCTTCTGGAATCCCACGGGCGAGCCTCCTGAGGGTCACCGTCTTCCGTCCCTCGCGGCTGCGGGGGGTCGAGCCAGGAGCCGTTAAACTGGGCCACCGCAGCCAGCTCCCGGCTCTCCGCCCTCGGCCGCCGGGTCCGCAGATTTAACCCTTTCCCCACCGACTCCGGCGCCGAGACCACGCTCCCCGCCGCAGCCCCGCGCCCGCGCCCCCGCTCGGGGACTGGGCATGCTCAGTCGCCGCCCGCGTCGCGCTCCCGGGGAACCCTCCGCACGCCCGCCCTCCCCGGCCGCCCGCGGTCGCCTCCCCGCCGCCTGCCGTCCGGGCGCATCCCGGCCTGCTCCGCTCCACGCGACCCAGATTCCTGCCCCGCCCCCGCCCCCCCGCAGCCAGTGCGGCAGCAGCGGACACCCCTGCCCAGCCTGCGCGACGGGGACCGGCCGCGTCGACCGCCGCTGCGGAGCGCGCAGCCCGAGCGCCTGAGCAGGGCGGAGATGGAGACCCGGCTGCCGCGTGCCGGCACCTGCTGAGCCTCCCGCCGCCCCGGAGCCCAGGTGAGCAGCGGAGCCGGGAAGCCGGCCCACAGCGACCGAGGGGCGACGGGGCGAATGCCCTTGGGGGCGCAGGGAGGTGGCGGCGACACCGCGGGGCGCCGCCGTTCGAGCGGCGCTGCGTCCCGGGAGAAGCAGAAATGTAAGGTCGTGGACAGACATTTGAATGGAAGTGCACCCTCTCTTAGAGCAGGGCTTTGGGGTCCTAGGACCGTAATGCCTCCATCCTGCACCCGAAATTAACACCCGCGGGGCGGCAGGTGGGCGCGATACGCTGTTTGCCTCTCGGCCCCGGAGCGGGTCACCTAGCAACGGAACGCCGAGGGCTCCGGAGAAGGCGTTCTTGGTACAGGCCAAAATGGGAGGCGGGGACGCAGGGCAGCTCGTCCGCGTCCTGGGCTGCCCCTGCCCCGCGGCCCCGGGGTGGCGAGCGGGGGGCTGCTGGGCGCCCGCGCTGCTGGCCGGGCGGCGCTGTCCGAGGGTCCGGCGCGCGGTTCCTGCTCCGAGTGCTGGGAACTCCTCCTGAGTTCCAGCATCTCTGCCCGGGGCAGGTCGAACTGAACAGGCGAGTGGGGGGCGGCTGCCTGAGAGCTGCCACCAGCGGAAGAGTGAGTGCGGTGGCGGGGCGCGCTGTCGTGCGTGCCGCTTCGCCCGGGCGCGGGCTGCTGCTCCTCGCGGGGTTGCTGCTCTACCTCTAAGTGGCGAGTCCGGTAACACACCTTATGAATATTTCAGGAAGGAGCTCGCGGGCTCGCTAGCTTCAGATCAAGTTTAAGGAATATGTTTGTCAGCCTTTCTCTCCTGCACAGGCAGGTGGAAGCCCCGTGCGTTCAGCTTTCCGAATTGCATCCCTTTCCCACGGCAACTAGGCGGAGACGCTGCTAGCCCCCGGGGGGTTTAGAGTGGACGCCAATTGGGTGTCATTTGGAGAGGCCAGTTTCGGGCAGGCGTGCAGACCTTGTTCTGCACCTCCGCAGTGTGTGCGTGTGCGCGGTGGCTTGACAGCCGTCCTCAACGCGAGCTGCCAATATGGTGGCAGGCAGGTAGGATGCCCGCGCTGGGACAGACGCCTCAACTCCTGATCGTCCTGGCATAGCAGGTAGTCACAGCGGACTTAGTCATCCTCTCCCTAGAATTCGTCTGTGAGACCAGGCTAGTTAAAATTTGGAGAAAGGCACACACTCTGGTGTCCCTCTACATTGGGAGGTACTTGTTTCTCCGGGGTTCTTTCATGGGAACAAGAAATGAATGTCTTTTCCGTCATCACTGTAAAGAACACTCAAAGGAAAACACACCAACGTGGGGAACTTTCAGGATCGGGACGAGCTGTAGGGCACGTTTCCTTCCACTCTGGGTTATAACTTCCATTGCGCCATCGCCATGAATCAAGTAAACTGGCACACAGCAATTTTCAGTCTAAAAATGGTACTCCTTTGTAGAAGCAGCCTGCTGTTTTTCTCCGTTAGGGAGACAGGTATGTCTCTAAACAACCTGTGAATTCCTCTGTTGACCGAGATTTCAAGCCCCCCAAATTTACAAGATTCTAAAGAAGGCAACTCTTTCCCGTTGCCAGCCCATACATAGTAAAGCCGAAGCGCTTGGATTCACAGATGTTTCGCATTCAGGGAAGGCTTTTTCCAACAAAGAACGACCACGCTTACATCACAGGCTCCACCTCCAACTGTCAGGCTGCTTCTCCCCAGCCCGTTAGTGTGGACTGCCTGTCCCCCTGTGCTTGATTAATGAAGAAAGGAAATTCCAAAATGAAAGACTTATTTATTTCCCTTATTGTGTTTTGCTGGTTTAATTTAAAATATGACATTTTCTAAAACGGTTAATTATTAGTACATGTAGCCAGGACTTAGCTCATGCATAGTAATAACTATGAGTATCAGCTTTCCAAGAGATATTTCTTTTTGCTAAAATTATCGATAGATGATGTTAGAAGGGAATTTTGTGAAATAGAAAAATAAATGAAAATTTTACATAATAAACAGCTTTTCCTGTAAGATGTGACTGATATGCTCAGAGAGATACCCAGCTGCGTTCACAGACATAAAATCGGGCCAGTGGAGAAGTTTGCAGGGCTTGGGTGCGGACCTCCAGGAGCTCTAAAGCGGTATTCCTTGAGTTATCTGAGAATCTTTCATCACTGGCAGAGCTGTGAAATTTGGCAAATAAAAATACAGGTTGCCAGTTAAATTTGAATCTCAGAAAAACAATAAATTGTTTTTAGTATAAGGATGACCCATGCATTGATACTTGCATATACTAAACAAAAATTCATCGTTTATCTAAAATTCATCTTTTCCTGGGTAGCCTGTATTTTACCTGGCAACTCTAGTCACTGGACATTTCTCATTCCTCTTCTTTGGGTCACTTATGGGTTGAAAAATAAAGTGGAGCAGAAATGATACGCTGTTTTGCAATCTGGGACAAGCTCAGTGCTGGTTCAAGCTATTGAAAATAGCTCATGCTTAAAAATAAGTGGTTTCAGTTCAACACATTCTTCTTGAGTACCTCTGCTTGCCAGGCTTAGTGAGAGGTGCCAAAGACAAAAAGATGAGTAGAAAAAGGGAGGGGGTCTACATCATGAGATGTGAGACTTGCTATGTATGCCAAGTACCTGTGGGTCCCCAGGAGTCAGAGAAGGACATTGAATTCTGCTGGGCAGCTTTTGACAGGTCTGGTCTTGAATAAGAAAGTGAGATTTTACCCTGCAAGGAAAGGAGGAGGAAAAACCCATGCATTTATACCTCATGGAGTGCTGCTGGAAGTTGAAGGATTTGACCTGATGGCTTCAGTTAAAGGACAGAGTGGCCTGCTGAGAATGAGGGAAGTGAGAGGGAGATTCTAAAACAAAGGTGTTAAATGGTTGCTGGAGGGAATGGAAGAGAGAGCTGAAAAGGTACAAGAATAGAGAATGGTCAGTGGTACTTGAATGAATGCATCTCACTGCATTTTAAAAAGCAGCTGTTCTGCCCTTTGACTAATACCCAGAGTTCCTTTACCGTTTTGCTGCCATCCTGGTTTCCTCAGGCAAAAGGTCAAAGAATACTGGAAAACAGTATTTTAAATTCTTATTATTTTTAAATTAAAGTAGATAGTTAAATGTCATATTTGAGATGCTGATCAATGTTCAGTTGCTTGTGGCACAAGTTTCTGAATAAAATAATCAGATGTTTTGGTTTTAGCAAACCTACCGCTTCAAGTAGAAGAAGATATTAAAATTGCAATAACCTTCTGATTTTGTCCAGCTCTCCTTAAGGAAGCAGATTCTGATGACGGAAGGAATGTAGATTGTATAGGAATAGCACTATGTAAAAATGACCATATGCTTGTAGCACCAGATCGAGAATGTTCCAAATGCAATTAATTTTTAAAAATCTCACACCAGTTACATTTGTGAAGACCCAGCAGATCCTTTCACTACTAATCAGCATAGGAAGTTTCCAGGGAAGTTGAACATCAAACCAGCGAAGCCCATGTGGAGAACAGTTCCTCATTTCCTGAATGCTCCGGTTTGCCAATCTCAAGCAAATGAGACTGAATGCCATTCTAGACTGCACTTCTGCCAACAAATCTTAGGGACCTTCTACAGAAGAGCCTCATATCTATATGTATGGTTAAATTTCCACTTTCTATCTTACAATACGTTCTTAAAATCATGAAAATTACTCTGTAGTGAAATGAATAATGAAGTAAATTAAGGTCCCTTATCCAATGATTATCCTTTAAAATACAGCAGAAAACAGTTCTTTTTTTTAAAAAGATAGATTTATTTGATTGATTTTTAGAGAGAGGGGAAGGAAAGGAAAGAGAGAGGGAGAGAAACATCCAGTGTGTGGTTGCCTCTCACACACCCCCCGGTGGGGACCTGACCAGCAACCCAGGCATGTGCCCTGACTGGGAATTGAACTAGGATCCCTTTGGTTCACAGGCCAGCACACAATCCACTGAGCCACACCAGCCAGGACAGAAAACAGTTCTTTGTCAGGTATTTGTACTATTCCTCCTTATAGTTTCTGCCAAACATGTCCTGCCTTATAATTCGAGTAGTTTATGAGAAAAAATAGTGATCAAGGACATTGACGTTGCTAAAATTTCAAGGCAATTTGACTCCAGCTTTTATTTTCAGTGAGATTTCACCTGGATATGATTTGTTAAAGAAAGGCTTACTGCAGGGATCTATAATATCAGCTTATGGACTATCACCCAGAGAGAGCTTTAACTGAAATTGTGTGCTCAATTCACATTCTAAGTCCTCAGTAAATACTCTGAATTTAAAGAATCTAAAGACAGTATGTTCTTGCATCTCAGGAGCTTTTAACCCTTCAGCTCACTTATGCTAACAATGAGGAAGTTTTATTATACATCAGTTCTGTGCTCTGAAATGGAAGATATGCACATTTTAAAAAATAATATTGTCCCAACAACTCCACTCCTCTTGTCTATAAAATAAACCTTAGTTGTTAACTACTGTTCCAAGGGATAAATAACTTCATTCTCAATGTAACTAGACAATTTGTATATTTTCTGTGTACTCTCTATGATGTTTCAGATGCCAGGAACAATAAAAATTTGTTGTTTGAATTTTTATTTTTTTTTGCTTTTTTAGTGCAAAGCA